>JAMFTS010002215.1:0-24917 GCA_028095005.1 Rhynchospora pubera | reverse complement strand
ACCATCTTCACGAAAGATCATCTCTACCGTCTTCACCTTTGGCAACAAGCCTTTGTTTGCGAGCATTTTTATGCCCCTACGACTCATGTGTCTTAACCGATTGTGCCATATTACCGGGGCGCCCCGTCTGTGGCCGAAGGGGTAAGGAGTCAGAATCTCTTTGTATCACGGGAAGAAAGCTCCCAACAAAGAGAGTTTGAACTTCCTTATCGATCATTAAGAGGCTTCTCGCTTTGGTATAGATACTGGGCCTTTCACTCTCCAATTCGATAGCAAAGTCGCCGGACTCCCACCTCAGACTGATTCCCGCGCTTCCTATCCCTATACACACGTGAAAAGGACGCAAAAGCAGGGGCACGAAATACAGTTCTTTTTGTTCAATATTTAATTAAGGAGACACCTTACTTCATCCTGTATTTCAGTCTTCCGTGCCGGGTTGGTCGATCAATTGAGCAAACTTGGGGTGAAGTCCACCTATATATTGCTGTCGCAGGCGCAAATCATCTGCCACAATGTCGGAAGCATACCAGATCATATTTTCAAATCTCACATTGTAGGAAGCAAAATATATCATTTCGTCGGTAGACGGAAGACTTTCTTCGGGGGACAGGTGTCCCGGTGCTCAACAAGGTACCGGTACAGTTTTCATGAGGAGGCCAACACTTTTCTACTCTTAAGTAAATTATTGTGGTGCTTTGGTCTTTTGGGTATGTGTTGCTATGTTATGGGATTGGGCTCTTTGGTACTTTGTGTTGGTACCAGATACATTCAGTTGCTGTCTTGCTATGTGTTTTGCTTTGGTTCTCTTACTAGCTGGCATTGGTTACCAGCCTTTGATCTGGTGGCATTTTTTCCGGCCCGCTCTTTGGCTCGTAACGTTAGTAGTGTATCTCTCCAAAAGAAGTAGTAGTTACTCACTGGAACGAATAGTTAGACAAGAAGGAAAAGAGTTGGCAGGAAATCGAATCTCCTGGAAAGAGAAGAATTGTGCATCGAGTAATATCATATATAGTAAAGTCCAAAATCCCTCATTCAAAGATGACAGTTTTAGTAAGCGCGGGTGTGGTCCATCATCGGAAGTTAAAGGTTGAGGAGAAGTCATTCAGTAGGCTTTGGCATTGAATAAGCTCTTTTGGATAATAAACTTCTATGGTTTTGGCTACTAGTCCACGTGCAGCCTGACTTCCTTTTTGACTTTATTGATGCTATGGGCAAATAGATATCCCTTAAATAAAGTGCTACCAACTAGAGACTTTCCATCCAGACCAACTAGATACTTTACCTAACCACTCCCTGCTGGCTAATTCCTACTAAAAGAAAGTTATACGGCTTCGAGAATCCGGAATCTCTACAGGGATATGCTACTGTAGGTAGTCAGAAAGTCACTCTCGTATCGGATGGGTATAGATCAGTGGTCTCCACTGGTTATGCTTAAGGAACTGTAACAACGTAAATAGGTTCCTCGGGGGGAATATGAGGCCCATGACCCGGGTCTACTATCTGGATTCGACCGAGGCAAGCAAGGGATGGTAATTGAAGTGGGAATTCACTAAAGCTAAAGTAAGTGCCTCTCTCTTTTCAAGCAAGGGAAGGTTTCCATTTTTTATGTACTAATCGGGCCCAGGGCTTCTTTGGTGCTTATGTGGCGGTGCCTGCTTGAGCTCCTTGCCCGCTGTCGGAGGGAGAGAGTTTCAGCGGTGTGGACAACAGACAGCTTGAGTTTCCTTGGTCTTCTTAAGCACTCTGCATTTCTTCAACTGAATTGATTGATTCTGGCGGCGCCTCTTTTTCAACTAAAGTATCAGACGCTAGTATCCCAGATTCATCTTTTGGTTCTATTCCAATGAAACTCATTAGATATGAATTGGAACATCCCGTAAAGAATAGTATTTCACTGCCGGGTCATCCTATTCCGTATCGTGGGGTGAACTCGCACATATTAAGTAGGAGATCCGGGGGAGCGTGGAGAGAAATGGCTTGGTGCAGGTCCAGAATGCATCTTTCGTTTTGAAGGAGATGAAATACGGTCATTGTAAGGAGACACATAATCGTGTGCTGTTGGCAAAAGCAAGATAAAAACCAATAACAAGAGGCATCATCGGTCGAGGCGGGTAAGCAAGTGGCATACTTTACACGAGCGAGCTGGTTTTCTTCTTTCTATTCTAATTCGACCCCAGCCAGGAAACATATCCTATTTTGGAAAGGGCGGTCAGAAAACAAGTAGACAAGTATGGACAAGTCAGCTAGCTAGTCAAGTATAGCCAGGTCAGTATAAGTAAAAAGCAAAGAAAAAGCAGTGCTGATGCTGCATAAAAAAAATCTCTATTCTTGTGCGGAGGGATAGCTTAAAGAGGCTTGTGGAACTGCTTGTGTTAGGTGGCATTCTGATTAGCTGATGTCGGAGGTCACGGAGTACTCCCTTTAACTAGAGGTGTAGCATGTACCCTGGCTCAACATGGTTTCCATAAATCCTGTCTTCCGCTTCGCAGAAGCTCTCACCTACCTCGTCGGGTCTGATTCAATTCTATTGGTCGGCCTTGCTTGTTCTTTTCGGACGCTGTGCCCTTGCTTTCCACAGAAAACGTACTACCTTATATGAAATGCAGAAGGTAAGCAGGAATGAATAATGTGAAATATTGCATAGATAGTATGTTTTATGTCTTTTGTACCTTTTGTCTTTCTACGAAAATAGGAGACTGGGTTTCAACTCTTATTTCTTCCGTTCTTTTAGGCTTTGACTTTCCTTATTTGCCTCACTGACTGGATTTGGAGGAAAAGCTAAAGGTGCAGCCTGACCCGAAGATCGGTATAAAAACTCAATTTCTCTCTTCTTTCCTACAGTCCCATCCATTGGGTGGGTGGGTTGCCAACTCACATTCTTCAATACAGCTATGGATCGACCAGGGGAAGGCGCAAGGGCTTGACATTCCCTTTTAACTCATCAGCGCAAGGCCCTATGCCCAATGCTTAGAAGTTCGCTGATGGCCCGATTGCTCATAAAGGGCCCATGCCGAACCAGCAGGCCCCTGCTCAAAACGCAGCAGTACACGGGGGCGACCAAGAACCAGCTCACTATTACGACTCCAGACAATAAAAAGTCCTGAAACCCTCAATGCCATGCTTGGCCAGCTCTACTATTTATACCGCGCGTTCAATACCGGCCCTGTGCCTACTCACTCGCGCATATCCGGTGCCAACTACTTGACTTCTAGCCTTTGAAGCAGCTACTCCAACTTTCCCTATTTAAACCACTCCAACTAAATCTTGTTGGGGGAATACCAGCTTCTTCAAGTAGCCGTGCATATGCTTTTTCAACCTAATCTTCACTATTACCGTTGAATGCCAATACCCTGTTAGACCAGCCTATTTCGTTTCTGCTTATGTTTCAGCCTGTTCACTCGCTCTACCTGTAAAAGCTTCCTTTTCCAAAGTCTTTCCTGCAACCCCATCTTGTATGACTGCCTATTCCGCTCCGCGCCTTGCCCCAGTAGTAGTTTATCCTTGTGACCTATAAGTAAAGGGCCTCAACCTATTCCACAAGAGCCTATTTATTTGCTCGCAACGCTGTAATTGACTTACTTATTACTCTAGCTTATTAACATTTCTAAACTGAAGTGGACGATGTCATTTCTGTTCTGAATCCTGTTTTATTAAACTAGTGGGATTTCTTAACGGCAAGAACAAGCTTCTCCGCGATTTCTTGCTGCGAAAGCCTACTCTGCTACTTATCCACTAGTCCTTGCTGATGCCACTCTTTCTCGATTCTCTAGCTGATCCTGCAGCTTATCGTAGTTTGGTTGGTGGTCTGAAGTATGCTACAATTACTCGTCCAGATATTGCTTATGCTGTCAATCAGGTTTCACTTTTTATGCATGCACCAACTTCAACTCATTGGACGGCTGTCAAGCGTATCCTACGTCAAAGGAACTCTTCCTCATGGACTTCAGCTTTGCACATTCTCTACTCTTTCCCTGAAGGCCTTTAGTGATGCTGATTGGGCTGGCTGCCCTGACGATCGCCGGTCTACAGCAGGATATTTTCTTTTCCTGGGTGGGACCCAACCTTTGTTCCAGGAGCTCTAAGACGCAACCAACAGTAGCTAAGTCCAGTACAGAGGAAGAATCCGGTTGATAGTAGTTTAGGAAGTTGTTCGGCCCGGCCTACTATGTCCCATGACTTCTTTCAAAGAAACCGTTCTGCTACCAGTGCCACTACTAGACTCTACTGGACTGGGCATCTGAAGTACTAATTCCGGGCCAAAGATACGAACCTATCAACGATACCCTTCGAAAGTCAAAAACACATAATAGATACCTTTTGGGATGCTTCCCTGAAACCAGAAATAAGATACCTCTTTTCGAAGCATAAACCGACATGTGCAACTCATCTACAAACGATAGGCATCAAGCAAGTTTCATCTTGTATTTCATTGATTTTCTCTAGCTACCTCTTTTCAGTAAAGTGAAGCGGGTCGCCCCCGTGGAAATGCTAGAATCATAGGCACTGGCCAAGGTAGGAAATAGAGATCCTTGCATTCCATTGCATTTCTGATCTTTTCTATGAATTTCAGTGCTTTTCAGTGTGACCACGGCCTTTCAAGCCCAACTTCGAAATCTATTAGATTCGATTCTATTCGAAGGAACCAGATCCACTAGCTGTACCTGACTGCTCTTAACTTCACTTAGCATCTCTGCTATTCTCTTAGGTCCGTCCCATACTAGATGATCACCTTTCCCTTTACTTTCCTATCCGGATCTGGAGAACGGGGACTACCTCCTACTATGGTTAGGACCCAGGAAGTGCCCTCCTCTATTTATTACTTGAGTTGCCTTTTTTTCTCGGAAGATGGAGCTTTCGATAATGCAGCTCGAAGAGTGGCAATAGACTCTTGCTGAGAAATTATAAACAACTCCACTCATTACACATGCTCTTACGAATGTAAAGAAATTACACAACATATCAATTTACCGTACAGAAGGGGACTGCGCCTTCGTCTACAAAACTGCCAACCATCTTTATTTTACTTTCTTGTAGTTGCTTTTGCTTTAGAATTGCGAGATTCCTCCCCGCAACCAATGCCCAATCTTCCCCAGAGTATTCCTTAACTCATGAATTGATACACTTGTTCATGGCATCCATTCTCTTTGAAAATCTTCTTTCCAGGACTAGTTCCAATTCCAATACCGCAGGTTGCACCAATTAATGCTATTGTTTCAACACCGTCACCTATTGATTTAGGGGGCTTATCTGCATAGATATCAAGTAAAGCTGACCTCTTGGCCTATGGGTCTATATGGCAGGCTGATCTACTTAGCAGTGATAGAACGGGTCTTTTTATTGAGTTATGGCAGATCTAGCAGTGATTGGGATGGATGATCTACATCACCATCTAGGCTTAGAGACATAGATAGCAGTTATTGGCTGATCACATAGCTCTGGCAGATCTAATTCACAATGCGCGGGCTGATCCACTTAGCGGTTTGATGCTGATCTATAGGACAGTTAATGAAAGACGGTGAAAGAAAGGCCTGTGCTATAAGTTTGTCTATACCTACCTAGCGTGAAAGCAAGAGCTACATTTTGGTGAACCTGTTAAGCATCCCTCGCAAGTGGTGATTGATGGTTTTTCAAGCTTTCCAGTAGTCTGATACAAGAGTTCTTTCTTTCCTCCTTTTTTCTTCTTCATTAAACTCTACAATAGTCTATTTGTGTATGATTCCTCGTTGCTTGAACACCTCAGATATAGGGCGTTTGGGGTTGGGTAATAAGTGTAGGGATTTACCTTTGAGAGGGTATCTCTATAAAAGGGGAAATTACACATTTTTCTAATATGTTGATGTGCTACACAAGCAGAGAAAAAAATATAAAGATTTAGGTCATGATGGATTGGCTTATATAATGAAGTTATTAATGAACAGTCTGTATGGTCGATTTGGGATAAATCCTAATAGCCGGGTAATTGCAATATGTAGTAGGGAGAGGCTTGATGTGATATTGAATACAAAAGATGGTCTATATAGTGAAGAGATGAAAGATAACGCGTATCTTTAGCTTCGACGACCACGAGACTTCCTTTTCCTGCTTTTGCGGAGGAAAGCTTCTTTGCCCACCACTACTACTAGCATTTCCAGCTGCCAGAACAGAAAGCAGGCTGACGCTAGTGTATAGCTTGCACTCTCTTTCCCTTCTTCCAACGCTGGCACTGCAGAAATAGTAGCTTACAATCATTGTCATAGCAAATACCATTATTGACCATTAGCCGTTGAAAACCCACTCTCCTTCCCTTTAATCTCCTGCCTTCCTTCCAAGCTGAATCCACCATTCGAGAAGCTATGGGATCGGTCGACTCCCTTAACAAGTAGACTATGAAGTCACTCTCCTTTTTATGGTTGTTTATGCTATGTGTTTGTGCCCAGTCATACCCTAAGTAGATTCGAGACTAAAACTATCCTTCGTTGGATATGATAATGAGGGTGGGAGTGTTGTGCTTCCAAAGGTAGGTAGATTCTACTGTACTGGGGGTAACTCATCTATCAGTAAAAGGTATGAAGTGTTTTAGCGTAAGAAGTATTTCTTATACATTAGTGGTGGCTCGCCAATATCTTCCATTACCTTATAAAAGGTAACAAGAGTTTGGGGATATATATGGAACTTAATTCTGCTTTTATCTCCTCTTGTGTGCTGGAGCGAGTCACATACACTTACCAAGGACTTGCAACCTTACTTGGTTAGACGAGTGATTAGCTGGTATGTATACTTTGTCCTAGCCGATCGTCTTTCTTTCCCCTATATATGTAAAGCACACAGGTCTCGTATACTTACCTCATAGATAGCCCTTTTATCAATAAAGAAGTGGATTATCTATATGGTTATAAACAAGCAAGCACCGGTGCTATACTTTTAATCACTAACTGACTGCTTGCTAGCCGGTCAGAAAGGTAGAAGCCCGCACCATGCTATGAGCCATCTCATGGAAAAGGCTAATGAAGTGATTAATATATATAACTTATAAAGCAAGAGCTTACATTTTATTTAATAGATCCTTCCTTACTTAGTGAATAAGTGATAGCTTGAGCTAGTGATACAATAGCTGCTGTGTGGCTGGCTTCTGTCTGTGGTAAGGGACTATCAAGATAAAGCAAGGCTGAGAGTTCCTACAAGTGAGAAGAGAAAGATCACTAATCAATGCTGAAGAGATGAATGCCTTTAATTAGGCTTTAGTAGCACTATGAGGTCGATCCCAACTATCTAGGAAAGAGTTTGCGAAGAAGTGAAAGCACCTCGAAGACAAAGTATTCACTATACCAGACTTTTTGCATACCTTTGCATTCATTAAGAAAACTACCCTCCTAATTGCCAATATCAATGAGAACGAAGGAAGCTTGTCCTGCCCGGTTGACCTGTAATTTTGTTTTAATCTTTGTTCTTTATAGATACAGCATCAGTCTCTAATGCTTAGACGCGCGGAGCTTACTTGTGTGGGACAATTGGTTGGGGGATACGCCCTGCAGCTACATTTCCTTTTTAACCATTCATTCCCTTTTTTTTTCGTGAGGAAGATGCCTATGCCAACTGATACTAATATTAAATACTGGCATCCTTTCAGGTAATCACCACAAAACACAAGGATTCCAGATTATGCTTGAGTGAAAGAAATCCTGTCTTTACTGGCTTCCACAAGTAACGTTCCATTGCGGGGTAGCTATGCATGGGGTATCAATAATTTACTTTGTTAGTCACGGCTTATTTGCAGTGAGAGCTGAAGAACTAAGGGTTGGGAAAGTCTTATAAGACTTTTAAGGAATACGGTTCTTCGCTTCTTTCAGAATTAGCACTTGCTTTGGATTCACCCTTCCTACAGGGAGCTCACTGACTTTCACTCCTGACCCTAGAGATAAAGCCCGGCGTTGAGATTTCACCTACCATATTGTTCCAACCATATTGAACATTCAAACGGGAGTGGAACAAAGACTCAGGCTTAGCCAATCATCACAACCTGCTTGTGAACGGCTGAGGGAAGTCCTGCCTTAACCATTTATTTCAACCAGTCAGATCAAAACAATGGTGCCACCCCAAAAGTCTTGAATAGGCCCAGTCCCAAAGGAGTTAAATTAAGGCAAAGGTTCCCTTTAACTATAATGCCTGGGAACCTACTTATAGTAATAATTAATTTGATACTTTGAGTTCAACTTCCACTCCAGAGTCTATCCTTCCTAAAGCTAGAGGAAGATCGTAGATACAAACAAAGTCGGAATTCTACTAAAGAAAAGCTGCTTCTACTAATATAATATATAGTATAGTTCTGCCCAAACTGTTTCCTTTTTTGATCCTGAGTTTCATAATCATAGTTTGACTACAGCCAACAAAGGTACCAAAAGATCACGATCACGTTGTTACTTACCAAATCATAGTGTTCCAGCTTTTGGTTGAATTCATTACCTAGGTCGTCTCTATTGAGCTACACCATTCCACACCAACCTATACTGTTAGTTAGTGCGCGTTCAAACAAAGAGGGTCAGGATGAGAATCGAAATATGACAGGGGATGTCTGTGAAAAAACCACAAAATTATGCTCATAACTGTGAAAAAAGCACCATAACATGAATCAGGATACTATTTTGCAAACTAGTAATGGAAGAAACAAAATGTAAAAATATACACCCGACAGAAGTAAATATGAACAACCAATGATTGGAGAACTTACACTTTCAAAGAAAGAAAGCAAACAATTCCAATGGAGGTGCTAAAGAACCCTGATACCAGAGAAAGGAATCCTACTCCCAAAATCTTTCTCGAGGAAGCCTTGATAAAGTGGTTACCCCATATAGACATCCCTTGGAGGGGGGCTGGCTCCATACGGGAATGGTTTATCTTTCCACCGAACTCGTTGCGCTACTTTTTACTAGTCACAAGATTACTTTGATTGGCGACTAATCCAATCCGGGCTCACCGGAACTGAACTTCAAGAGCAGGCGCGTAGCGAGGCATAAGCCGCAGAAAGTAAGAAAATAGGGCGAGTTAAGAAAGAATCCATCTCAGAAGCAAAGAAAAGGCACTTTCGTCACGTGCCAGAGAAAGCTAGCTATATGCTCACAGAAATAAATCCTTCTTCTAGCGAATTTGGCTTTTTGACATTTGATCATATATTGTTGGTTTGTTTTGGAAGGGAATAAAGATGGGAAGAGGGGAAAGAACAGTAGCCGGGCAAGCAAGCTTGTTTTTTCTCTAAAGACAACTAACTAAAACTTTTTATCGGTAGGTGAGTGTTCCTTGACTTGCCTGCCAACACCCTTTCTACCAGGTTGTGCCCAGCAATAGAGTAACGCAGGTTCTTAAGCAAAGGTTACCCGCACCTCCGCCATTCAAATGAGGAAGCAGTCCTCAAGGGGTGTCAAAGTGGTAATAGAAGAGAAGCGTGACTTAGCCATGATCCAATATGAGTAGTCACTGACTGAATGCGAGCAGTGCTTATTTCTTCTCTTCGTATAAAAGAAAACATATCTAGTAACTTCTGTGCCACTTGACTCAAGCGTAGAGAAAATAGCAGCCATACTGAACCGTTGATAAGACACTTTGTCCATTGGTATATGGGCGGTGTCAACGTCACTTTCTTCTATCACCAAGAAAGAGCTTCTTTTTATATTCTAAAATCATAGAGAAAAGTCTCATCTGTAGGGACCCAGAGAGCTGCTTACTTAATTGAATAGAGGGAAGGAGCTGTGAAGCAGTCAATTTGTGTTTGTGTGGATGAAGAATAGGACCAAGTTCGGCCTATGCACTGCTAAAGTAAGAGACTACCTTCCCAAGTAGAGCTGGGCATTCTTTCTATGGACTTAAACTATCTAATAAGCAAAAGAAAGACGACGGCACTGACAGAGGTATTTTTGAACTTGACGAAAATAACCGCACTTCCTTTGTTACCGGCTGGTGACCGGTTACTGGAGAAGTCAACCGGTTGTATGCAAATTTCTTCTTTATTTAGAACCGGATTAAATAGTTAGTTATATTTTGTGTGTTTCAATAAAATTCAAGAAGGATTACCTTATGACTTGACCCCTCCTACCAAAGCAAACGCATCCCTTGCCCACTTTCCAAGGGAAGTAAGCTTCACAGGCGAGACTTCTAACTCAAAATTCAATAAACTGCTGAGTTAAATTTGTTGAAGCCCAGCTCGACATAGCGATTTGGTTTGGACACTCAGAATAAAAGGTAGGGTTATTTGGGAGCCTTTGGTTATAGCTAAAGAGGGCAATTGGTTAGTCCTCCGGTAATAAGCTAATAATATAATTTTTTCTTCTCCGATCGGCTTAATCTCTTAATACATACATGGCTATGAGACTAGTGAAATCAGTCGCCGTCAGTAAAGAAGTTCCTGCCCTTCCTGATTCTACTAGAGAGAGCATGCCCTATTTCTCTTTCACTCCTTCAAGCCGCCCTCTCTCTTGAAGCTAAAAAGAGGAGTGACAGGGCCTCAGCGTTCTGTTGAGGAAGTTTCATGTGCTAATTCCTGGAACATCCTAGATGTAAATGAAAAAGGGATTTTCCTAAAAAACACGGGTTAACCGCTGACTGGAATGGCCTGACTTACTCTTTCGATGGTCACTGATCATACACATTTTTTCTCTCCAAATTTACTATTAATTTGACTGGCGCATTTGCGAGTGTCAAGCCTAAAGAATGCATGTCTTATATGGAAGAAAGTAGTGTGCTAGCCGGGGAATAGGCAATCGAAACTTTCTGCGAACCTTGCTTTACTACCAAAAGCCAATAAACTCTAATTAGTTAGTACCATCCACTGGATTACTAGACAGCCTTTTCATCCCGCTCCGCGCTTCACTGTTTTCAACCAATAAACATAAGCGACCTCATCTTCGGTACTTTTTTATTAGCATTTTAGGGGATTTGCTTGATTCTCTGATACTCCAACAACAGCTGATTTAATAGCAGCCTATTCATGCCTTTCCGCCCATCGGAGTGAAGTGACTTTGCTTTATTGCTTTCTTAGTCTGATACTTCCTATCTCTTCCCTTCTCGAATTAGCTTTCAAAGAGAATACAGAGCCTTCCCTTGAGAAAGAAGGTTCCCGGTCGCTTCGCGCCTTGGTTGAGTCGGGGAAAAATAGAAACCATGTCTTCCATTCAAGAGCTATAATAAACTGAACTTGAACTTCACTATCGAAAAGAATATTCTTTATTTCTCTGACGTACTTTTTTTTTTTCATTCATTCATATTACTATACACTGAACGAAAGGTATAGCCAAGAAGTTATGGAATTGGTTCACCGGTTTGACAGTAAGAAGAATTATCTTACGGGCTAGCACCTTCAGTCACCGAAGTAAAGACTGATCGGAGAAGCTCATAGGTAGTATAGAGGCTCATGTAGCCAAACCAAATTTATATAGCTGGCTGGTACTTTTCCTATTCTGTGCTTTCCTATTCAGTTTATTCTTTGCTTTGGTCTTTTTGCATTCGATACACTACTTTGATAAACTATTTAATATATAAGCTTATGAAACTAAACTACATTCTCTATATGACAAAACAACAAGCTTATTCTTTCAAGCCTACCTAGCGCCCCACGAGATTGCAAGGTTGTTCGACAAAAGAAAAGACACTACCAAGTCGCGTCAACTCATTAGCAAGGGCGGCCTTTCACCTGAATACTTTGCCTAGACAAAAGCGACGGCCCTGCTTTCCTCCCAACACCACTTCTTATGTCTACTTTATTGTGTTTGCTATATGTTGTTTTGCTTAATTGACTTTGCTTTGTCAAGAGCTAAGAGTAGGCGAGTAGTACTTGCTGTCCGAAAGGAATCTCCGGTGGGAACTAGGTTAACCTCTTTTACTTTCAGAACTAACGTCTTTAGAAAAAAAAACTGTCTCTCTCTTGCTCATCTCAGTAAAGAGCTAGGGCCTTGTTATACTCATCTTTTTTTTCGAAAGCAGAAGCAAACTACTCAAAAAGTAACAACTTTTATTGGGTATATTCTCGTTGGTTAAGCGGGCTGAGGCAAAGTAAGTAGCTTGTCGAGAATATAAAAATGAATGAACAAAGAAAGGCCGCCAAGGTTGCGTAAATGGAAAGAAATGCTCTCGGGCCTGCGTACGATACGAAATGCTACCGCAAAATCTCCCAAACGTTTCAAAAAAGTACATACATTTGACTTTGACCTTTCTCTTTCGCCTTGATAACACATAAAATAAGGCGTGTAAAGCGCACATCTTTTTCTTTCGTTGAGAATACATAGGCCTATCCGAGGTCCCCAACCAAGGGTCTGTCTGTCTATCTGGGTGGGGTAACGTACGTAGTTCTAAACAAAGCATTTCCCTGCTTATTCAAACTACATTCAAGTCAAGAAAAAGAAGGCCATAGATTCCAAACATTCAATATGCTTTACACAGCAAAGGTGGTATCAGGATACGGGAGCTTGCTTTATACCTTCCCTGAAGTCTGACTGATCAGGTTTGACATCTTCCACCTCACCTTTTGCCTCACCACCAACACTAGCCTATGAATGGTTATTATCTCGTTGTGGTTTGACCGTAACTTGGAACCTAATATAAGCGACGGTCAATAAAGGTAGAAGCCGTAGCCACTAAAAGAAATAGCAGCTGAGGGGTGAGGATGGGCATCTTTCTTTAGTCTACGTCTTGCTTGCAGTAGAATATATGACTAGACCACACTAAAATATGTGAAAAACAAAAAAGAATCTCGTAGATAATGATTGCACTAGAGATGAAGGCGAATCCTCCTGTTGTAGTTAAAGCAACCGTGTCCAGGAAGCTTGGCCAGATCCTATATGTCAATCTGGTATTGAATGTAAATGAAAAATAAGTAAGGGCAAATGGCGAAATTCCCTAACTGAACTCAGCTGAGAAGTCTTTTCTTCCTATACTACCAGGTAAAATAGGGCTTGCTCCGCCCGACTCTACCTCAACCCGTCCCCGCAGTTATAAGTGTTAACTTTATATTGGTAGGTAGGTATGGTAGGATACGATCACGATCCAATTACCAAAGATGTTGCTATAGATCTGCCCCACTCGAAATGAGCCTTCGCATCCAGTCTAGAGAGGTGATACGTGTTTTGTTATATCTTTCGTGCCCGATGCTACATACAATTTGTCTTGCTATTAGGTAGGTTGAGATATAGGGTAGCTAATAGAGTGATCCCAGTAAGTATATTATCCTTGAAAGAAAGTTATAAGACCATCTAGTCCTTCGCGCTTCCTGATGGTGGGGTGTGAAACGGGTTTGGTTTAGGCCTGACCCCAGTAGTCTAGTTAGTATAGTCAGAATAGTAGGGTACCAGTATTATATCGCATCGGACATCTTGGATCCAAAGATTCTTCTAATGAAGTGGTCGGCGTACCGAAGAAGCATCATTCGTTTGTTTTAAGCATGGTTCGACATCCGACTACCCATATTACGAGCGTTAACTTCTGCAAGTTTACCTGCACGAGTAAGGCGACGCCATTCAGGATTGGGTTTGCGCCACCCTTATTGAAAGAGCCCACATACGCTTCTAGCCATGGATCTAGCTTATTCTGCAGGATATTACATAGAAGTGGTGGGCTCACTAAAGAACCCTGAGGAGTACCTAGCTCGGTAGTGAGATATTTCTCCAGGAAGATATATCCCCCATTCAGTGCCTTCAGGATCTCAACTCAATAATCAATACCCGCTCGGTTCTCCCCTCATGGTAATATTTGGGAGGTGGGAACCTCGCTCGTTCCTTAGCAGTTCACTCTATTTCTTTTAGTTCATATTTCTAAAAACTACCACTCCTTGTCTTGTTATATCACAGCTCCGGTCTGGTATCTCACAGCCTGGGAGAACAACAAACAAACAACATTAAGCTGCACTACATATACCTGGCATTTCTTTTTATCCTTTTGAAAACAAATCAATAAAAAACCAATCCAGTTTTCTCGTATATGACATGTCGAAATCACTGCTGAACGTCGGCCCTTGTTCGGTTAATCTGATAGAACGAGGAATCTGGCTTGAAGCGGTATACCGGGGCGGCATCTAGCTTGTAAGAGTCTAGGCTCAAGCAAGGTCAGGGTAAAATATACGTGTAAGATGAGAGAGTACTAGAAAATATATCCAGTCCGAACGTTCTTATTATTTTAAGGCAGTTCCGGCCTCTATCAAAGCAGCCGCTCCTTCCATCCATTTCTCTAAGCAGCCGTCCTGTCCAGTCTATTCAGTGGGTTTGCTAGGTTGTTCTCTGTTTGTTCTTGCTTTATAAGATTTACGCGGGTGTGAGAGGCGTGGTTCCAGCCCTATTAGACCTATATGATCATTGCAGCCCCTAAGATATCGAGTAGAATGTCTAGCTAACCACATCTGGGCTTTGTGCTAGGCTTTAATTCTAGTCTATATCGTTGGGCCTACGAAAGAAACCACAACGGCGAGCTAGTGAAGAGATAGCGATATGCAAATCCCGTCAAAATAGGGGATGTCGCATTCCATCCTTATCAGTCAAAGTCATTGCTTTGCCCAATGTCAAAGTTGCTTTTCCTCCCCATGCATCTACATGAATGGTCTAAAGGGTATTAAATTTAGTGAATGTGGATCTTTTCATTAGAGCATGCTTAAAGAGGGCCGTAGCTATACAACCGATTATGAAGGTAATGTCACCTCCATTGACAGCGATCTTGAAGGTGAAACACACCTCTAATAAACCGCGAGTATCTATGTATAATATAGACACAAACATCTTTCAATGCTAGAATTGAGTTCTATCCAACCAGAATGTATAGGATAATCAGAAAGGTGACGAATAACAACATAACGGGCAAGAATAGAAAGGTATTTAATTTGAGGGAATCTACAAGGGGAAGTAGATATAGTAAGAGTGAGCCTTGTACTTAAAGTCGTATTCTTCATTAAGTGAATCATGTTATAAATATTAGTAAATGCGAGTATCAAGTAAAATGTGTGGAAATCGCAGTAAACCCCATTTGTGGCAATCTGCCAGTGTGTCCATCCCTGAGCATCATAGCCGTATAGAGTCAGGTTTTTCAAGCTCCTCTCTTCAGATCTCTCCCATTCCTTTGGTTCGTACCTATTAAGGTTCTCAGTCCGTCGGTTCAAGACCAGTCGGTAGGGTCAAAGTATCCCGTCCCTGGGTTGTAGGCCTAGTGCCTTAGGTAATTTGATTAGCAGAGCAAGGTTTTTTTTTTTCCATAGTTGGGAAGAGAAAGTCTATTTATTCTCAATCTCGCAATGAAAGGAACTCACCACCGACTGGTGCGAAGCATTGAATCGTTGCTAAAACTCATATCGCCGTGTGCTACGATGTGGCAATATAAGAAAACTCATATCTCTGGCCAGAGCAGCTTTGTTGGTTCGGAGGGGAATGTAAGTAGTGATACATAAAGTCTGTATACTAAAATAAAAGGTCCAAAGCCTGATCGCGGTAGCCAAGATCTTCTCTCGGCTGGAATGGTAGTCGGCGCGTTTATATGAGAAGAAAGTTGGCGGACTCATAAATGCAGCGAAGTGCAAGATGATGAGGAAGGAGGACGACCAGCAGAAACCACGGGTTAGGAAAACCCATATATAGAAGCAGAAGTATGATAGTGGTTGGTTGGCCTTCTCTGGGAGTGCTTCCCCAGTGTGAGTTACTGTGATAGCTGTGGGTGGGCATCCGAGAATCGTTTTTTTCCTTGTGGAAAAGCACATTGAGCTCAGTTGCTAGGGCTAATTGCTTTAAGGATTGATCCCAGTGATACACTACGGCATGTGTCCTTTGTTCGCAACATTATACGTTCCTCGCAGGGCGTAGCTTGTTTGTGAGTATAGGCCCTCATTCAAGTCCAGGAATAAGACTAGAAGAAAGAGAGGCATCTGGGTTGTAGGGAAACTACAAGTAAAGTAGCTCCTGCAGCCTTGTAGAAGTGTAGGTAAAGTAATAGAGCTCGGTTTTTCGAAAGAGACATCTGTATAGATAGGGCTAGGTGCTTAAGGGAACTTGGTAAGGAAGGGTAAACTGGATAGCCGGCATAGGTAAGTAAGGTAGTTGTTATCACCACCGGATACCAGGCAAAGAAAGCATTTAATATACGTTTTAATAAACACGCTTCGCGCCTTTGCTTAGCTTGAATAAGCGCTTTGCTTAGCTTGAATAAGTAATTCACTTAGGAGTTTGACCTTAAACAACAGGGGAGGATCCTTTTTCTAGGACTGAGAGTGGCAGGGGATATGCTTACACCACGCACTGTCCTATTCTTCACGAGAGACCAGATAGGCCTTCATGTGATTTTCAGGGCCTTTTTATGAGCCCAGTTGGTCGTAGTACTTTTTCTTCTGACTTCTATCTGTTAGGTGTTGATATGATGGAGGGTCAGGGTTCTCCTGGGGTTCCTGGTCCGTTGAGGGTTCAGGGAGATTTGGAGTGGAGTCCTGGTCAGATTGAGTGGACCTGGTATGTTTTGTGCCGTCTTGGAGATAGGTTGGGCAGAGTGCACTTGTTTGGAGGAGTTACTTTGGCACTCTTTGAGTTTTCTTGGGGTTCCAACCTACTCAAGGCGATGACGACCCATTGGGACTATGTGCACAACACGTTTGTTTTGGAGGACCGTTGTGCCACAGTCGATCTTCAGCAGATATCCCGTTTGTTGGGTGTCTCTGTTGAGGGTTTTTTTTTTATGAGGAGAGGGTGCCTCCTGAGATGGAGCTTTATGGTTTTGACCGTGATGGTGCACCCTTTCATTCTGATTCTCTGCGTCAGGTTTTCCGGATTTATTACGAGATTGCCATGTCTCGTCATTACCATGGTTTGAGCAGAGATGTCCCGTTTAGGGACTGGATTGGGTATTTTATGGACCGGGTTTCTGAGCGCGATGCAGCAGGCTTTGCCAGTCCCTTGGAGCCGATTATGACAGGTTCGGACAGGACCTACATTCCTACCAGGCAGGTAGAGTTTTCTGATCTCTCCACCCTTTCTTTGGATGATGAGACGATTTTGACAGCCTATTTGGCATGGTGGCTGTGTTACTTTCTGGTGATTTGTGAGCCAGCTGGATTTATTCGACCTGGAGTCTTTGTTGTGGCCAACGCTTTGGCGCGTGGCGACCGATTTGCTTTGGCTATCCCTGCCTTGGCGAATCTTTACAGGTCGATGCGAGAGCTTACTTCCTTGAGGGACCCATCTTCGGCCACTACTGTGATACCCTTGCATATCCTTTGTGGTTGGTTCTTTCTTCATTGGGAGAGGTGTTATGTTCCTCTGACCTCTGCTGGTATGAGACGGTCTTTACCGGCTTTGATACACATAGCTGGGTGTACCATTGATGACCCGGATCCGATTACGGCTCATTTGTTCTTTTCTCAGAGTACCCGTCATATTGTTGAGTACCGTCCTGAGGCTTTTACATGTGTGGGACCATGGGATCCAGAGGAGGAGTACGAGATTCGAGATACCGCTCCTGCAGTTCCGGATACGCGTCCTCGGTTGGGCGCTCCTCGTTTTAGGAGAGAGCGGGACTTTGTGGTCAGTACTAGACCTGGGTGTTTACCTTTGAGGATCGGAGACAGAGTGATTCATGAGGTTTATAGTCCTCAGAGATGTGCGTGGCAGTTTGGATATGACCAGGATATACCTTCAGTCTTTACTATTCCTACTGCTCCTGAGGCTACTTTGAGGTCATGCGCCACTCGAGCGGCATTTTTTCTCCGTTTGGGTACTGGGTCTACTCACGTCGTTCCTCCTGTTTCTAGGAGGGGCATGGTGACTGGCAGACATGATCAGTGGTTTAGAGGTTGGGCCAGAGCGGCTCATAAAGCTGTGGCTCCTGTTTTGAGGAGGAGGGTATATCCTTCTTCTCGAGTTGTGCCTGAGCATATGGTGCAGCAGGCGGGTTTCAGGGCCATTGAGGAACACGTTTGGTGCTGACGGCTTCGTCGTTTCCTCACATGGTCCGGCGAAGTATAGAGGACCTCCATTGCCTTCTGATGGCGAGTTTCCAGGTATGCTTTCTTTGCTTTCCCTGCATTTCTTTCATTTGACATTGGTTGTTTCTTTACCTGTCGTTTGTGGTTTCTTCATGACAGGTTTGGGCGGATTTGACTTTGGTCATTTCCATTTCGCGATTCAAAAGGCGTTAAGAAACCGATCTCATGGGACTTGGTCTGCGGGCTGCTTCTTCTAAAAACTCTTCTACTTTGCTGCGCTTTCAGTGAAGCTTCCTTCGCCACATTACTTACTCACTACTCGCTTAGCGAGCTAGGGCTACTGACTAATGGGATCCAGGAATCGTAGCAAATAAATCTGTTGATGAGAGTTTCATCGAGAAATCTTTGACTGGGCATTCGGGCCGGCTCGGTCGGTGGAAACAAGAGAATTGACCTACCAATCTGAATTTAGAGGCGGATGTGAAGTACAAGAGACAGGAGAAAGGAATGGGGATTCCGCTTCAGCCAAAGAGAAAATACCATAGCATAGGGGACTACTCTGACTCTTTGAATCGGGGACTGGCGCATTAGGGTCTCCCTCTACCTAAAAAAAGAAAAGATCATTACGCTCGCTGGACAGAAAGGATTGAAAGGAGAAAGAGGACCGGCACAGAATAAACGTTAACATAATCTTCAGTAATAGTAAGTGGTCAAAGGGTAGGCTGGTTAAAAATCCGATCTCGATTAATAACCATAGGGGCCTTCAACGTATTAGTGTAGTAGCCTCCTATCAGATTAGGAACTTCTCCACTCCTTTTAAAGTGTTCCATATTTTCTATCATCCACGCTCTTGGCGGGCTTACCATAGGTAGATTCGTCTTAATTGGGAGTAGCCGCAGATCAAAGAAACATGAAATATACTTCCCCGGAAACTTGGCATAGCTTCCACCCGCTCTCTTTGCAACAGGGGCTGAGAACTGTTTGAAATCATCAGTTAAGCGAATAACTTCACGATCGATAAGAAACCCCTGTGCCCCGCAATGATGTGATGCGGAGATATTTCATCTATCTTTCGCCTAGTGCTACCACCGAACGTGGCTTTTCCCTTACTCCCCTTTTTCTGCTTCACACCTGAAGCCGGTGCCTTAGAAAAACCTTGCTCTTCTATACTAGCACCTGCAGAACTATCTTGAATAGCTTTACTACTACTATAACCTGGATCCCTCTGCCCTAAGAAAACCTGGTGCTGGAACTTTATGTATTGTGCCGCCTGATCAATGAAGGTAGCCACTCTTACTACTTTAGTGTCCGATGCCTCATTGAAAGCTCACCAAATTCCTGTGCATTTCCTGTTTCCTAAGACTCACCTCTTTCAACATTGTATTGTCGTTATTGATTATTATGAACGGTAGTATGGGGTTGGTGATATGTATTGCTTAAATTACTAGGGTATCTGATTTCAGGTAACTATGGAAGAAAGAAACAGAACTTAAAAATGAGATAGATAGACTGGACTCGGAAATTGTGAAGGCGCAGCGGAATCTTTACATGGCCCTAAAAGGGATAAGTTTGATTTCTGTCTGCAACAATGTAGATGCACATGTTCTATTTATTGTAATTCCTGTTAAGAGGAAGAAAAAGGAAAAAGAACTCTTAGACCCGCATCCCAGCCCCTTCAACCCCCAGGATTTTCATTCTATTTTCCAAGCCAAGCCGCCCGGTTATTAAATCTATGCGAAAAAAAATGCCCGTATACACTACCTTCCTTGATAAAACCTGAATTTACTAGAAAACAAAACTAGAGCCGTTCACTAAACGAACATTTGACATATGTGCTAGAAACGACTCAATCCATTGCACAAGTATGCTATTTAAATAAGTCCATGCTTGCTATCCGCTACACAGGCATATGAAACCCGCTACACAGGGGTATGAAATTCCGTGCCGTTTGATGAAAAGAAAAGAAAGTGCCCCCCCTTTTTAGCCAACATTATCAACTCCATTTTGCACTTTGAATTGGTCAAAGCCAAAAAGATGATGAATATTTGGAGATAAGAAAGATAGGCGGACGACTTTCCCATAAGGTCGTATGTTTACGTGAGCAGTAAGCAGCGGATCTCCCCCTTTTTTGGGGGGAAAGCAGGTGGCCCTTCCCTTTTGGCGTCTTCATTCTGTCGACGGGACGAAAAAGCCTTCTTCGTTCGGTTGGTCAAAGTGCTTTTCGTTTACCAGCGCGTAGGTAGTCAAAGTTCCTATGACCGAGTCTTTCTGGCCCCTGTGAACATAATTTCTTAATGTATTAAAGAGGGCCTCTCTAACCGGTGAAAAAAAAAGTGGTAGGTTTCCACTAACGGCTATTCCTGGCTCGGCTCCGATAACGCAATTCCGGGAGGAGTCGGTAGTAGGGCACTGGATCCCTTCGGACCTGGAGAAGGTGTGAGGCTGGGTCAGGGTTTGGTGAACCAACAGGCCGCTCCTCTAGTTGAAGTCTCGGGCCCTTTTTCGTTGCCTAGGTTACACCTTCGGAATACCCCAGACGGGGATTTCGCTCTACTCCCCCCAATCTGCACTTTACGCCACGCCGACTCTCCGTCGTGGAATTAGACCCAGGGGAATCTCCATAGGACCCCTTCTCCCGTATCTTCTCTTTCACACTAGGAGATCGAGACAAAGCCTCAGGACTATGGGGAAAGTAGACCGATTGCCCTAGATATCAAACTACATAGAGGGTATGCAAAAGTCTCTAAAGAATTTTTTTTTTTTTTTTTTTTTCAAAAGGATCGGTAGTAGTCCAGTCGCACCCGAACAATAATATTCCAGAGGAAAATGCACCTAAGATCAAATATTTTAAGCCGGCTTCCGTGGAAAATTCAGACTTTCTTTTTGACGCTGCGATCACATAAAAACATAAACTTTGAAGCTCAATAGCTAAATACATGGCAATTAAATCATAAGCCGAGATCATTAAGAGCATACTGCAAGTAGAAAGTAGAATTAATACAATGAATTCAAAAGCATCAAACCTCTCTTTTTTGAAAAAATCGAAACACATTGAAATGGTACCAGCCGTACTTAATAATAGAAGGATTTGGCAGAAATACGTAAAATTGTCCCTCCTCAAAAAATTATTCCAGAATAAATGGGCAATAGTTAGGAGAGGTGCGCCAGTGGCGAGCAGAAGCAAGGTTATTAGATACCGAAGGAAAGCCCGGCCAGAACCACACGTGCAAGTTTCCCTGCATGTGGCTCGTCCATGATAACTTCTGCGGATTTGCGTGAACTATTGGACTTCTTACTAAGGGGAATGCTCCAACAAGCACCGGCTGCCTGCGCGAAAGCCGGTGCGCGTTAGGCGCAGTAGTTTTCTTGCTTTCGCGCACTTTTTTTTTTTTACTGGTTAGGAAGGGGCGCCACTATCCCAGCCCGGATCCAGTCAGGCGTAGCTTGGAGTAGGAGTGTTGCGGGAGTCGGGTAAGGACAGTCGCCTCGGAGAGGAAGCCCCAAACCTACCAGGGCCCATTGAGCGCAGCTAAGCGTTTATGCACCAGACCCAGATAAAGAAAAGGAGGTCAGCTCTATTCGGTTCGGAGCATTGATTTACCATAACAAATAGGCTCACTCGATCTCTCAATTGCCTATCCTGTGTTCGAGAGGGTCCCCCACTCACTCGGCTGCACCTCGAGGTGCATTTAGTTCTATCACTGAGACTCGGGATATTCCCCACTTCATTAGCCTTTCGTTCATCCATTCAGCCCACTCGTCCAGGCGCGGCGGCGCCCTTTCGCATTATCATCTACCGCCCTTTATTTCCTCCCTTCCCTTCACGCATTAAGATCGTCGTATGTATGTTTGACTTCGGTTGCCGGTGCAATAGAATAGGTAGGAGTACATTATGGCAGGATCAGTCACCAGGGCAAACCTACCCTCCTCCAAGAAGAATTGTGCTATGCCCTCCCGATATCCCTATAGAGCAAAGGAGCTGCCTGGTGATCCCTAGGTTACAGCGCGTCCGGTCGTGAACTCCCCGCTAGCTGCCGCCGTTTCTAGGACCGACCGACGCCCCATCCGCACAAGTAGTACCTACGTCTAGTGTCGGTCGCACATTCATAATAGCGTTCGGACTCATGTGCCTTCCAGAACCTGGGGAGTTCCCTTGCTCCTGCTGCGTACGATTAGCCAGCCTTGCGGCGGCAAAGGGATGAGGACGCCCCCCATGCTAAGGTTCCCTGCGGTCTGGCCGCATTAGGTTAGGGGGATGGGCGATCATAGCTCCTCCGCATCCCAAGCGCGCTGCCCTCCTAGGCGCGCAACACTAAGTAATCCAAGCCAACCCACATTACTGACTAACGGTGGATAATCATCTTTCTTAGAGGTACTAAATACAACTCCATGAATGAGCAAAATGAAGGTTGCGTTAATGATAAAGATCTCTGGGAAAACCGCTAAAAAAAGATTGAACATGTGGGAGGAGAGATAACGAATTCTGCTTTCATTTTCCCCGTCTTCCAAATCACAGAGTTACTTACGGAATGTAAAATCTTTCTCTACGCCGGCCAGGCCAGGCCTAACATCAAATTGAAGGAGCCTCACCTCTCCCCAGCGTTGGAAGGAGCGAGCTTAGAAGTCAATGGCGCTTACTTGATTGACCTGGGAAAAAACCGCGCAGGCGGCTCAAATCTCTATTAAGCATCAATGAAGAAAGCGTAAGTACGCTTACCTCGCCAAAAGGATTTTCCTCATTTTGTAGATCAGACATGAAATAAATCCGCCTGAAAAAATGGTTCTCCTTCTGGTATACCTTCAATGCGGTCTTCTAAAAAAAGAAGGGGGCTGCTTCCCAACTATTTGCATAAGGGGACAGCTGCATGATGTCTGCAATGAGAGACTCGGAAATGAGTCTATTAAAAGGCGTTCTTGGATCTCGTTTTTATTTTATTTCCAAACTAGAACTCTCGAAGAATTACGAATTGAGAGCTTGGCGGGCGTGGTCTATACTAATTTAACCCCGACCAAGCTCTCGTACTCCCCCGGGGTGAGTTGAGGGGGCAGGCAGCCCATCCATGACTGAGTTGGGCTTCCAGACTTCGGATCCGCGAAAAGAGTTCACTTTCGAAGTGCGCGTTTAGCACACGATAATTTCTTAAGTAAGCAATCCACCGCAAAGGGTTGATTTCATCGAGTCGGTCGGTCCAGCTTGAGCTGTACCTTGTTTAGTCCTTGTTCACTGAGGATTCGGAAATATGGCAAATCCAATCAAAACACTTTTTCATTCTTGAGCGAGTGAACTAGGGCGCACGCGCCTTCTCGAGCTTCTATTTCTTCCGTTAAGGAAGATTCGAGAAAAGATAGAATAAGAAGACGTGTTTCAAGAACGAAAAAAATACAGGTGAATAAGAGGAAGTTCGCAAAGTTAGACAAGATGGGAATGAGCATAGAAACATGTATGGATGTACCAGATCGGCTAATGCTCCCAGGTTGATGCAATGTATTCCACCAGTTGACTGAAAACTTTATTATTGGTATATCGATCAGTCCAACACAGATTAAAATAGAAGCCAGTTCGACAGAAAGCTTTTGAAAACACAATGCACCCAGGTAAATAAAAAACAAGATTAATACAGAAGTTAAACGAGCATCCCACACCCAAAAGGTACCCCACATAGGCTTTCCCCAAAACACCCCAGTCACTAAGGTAAAAAACGTAAAAAATGCACCAATTTCTGTACCGGTTCCGGAAGATCGAAGAAAAAGGGGATGTTTTGTTAATAGGAACAATAAACTGTTTATAGCCGTTGCAATATAAATAACTATACTCATCCAAGCCACAGGAACATGTACATACAGAATACGAGAATTTCCACCTTGTTGAAAATCTGGTGGTGCTACCCAAAGACTGAAATAAATAGCCATCGCTGTTAAGAACAACCAAGATCCAATGAGAATTTGCGCGTAGCTTTTTGTCTTTGACATAAAAAAAGAAGGTTGTAATAACGAAAAAGACATTGGAGAATTTTTTCTCACTTTCACCGCCACTCAGAACCGCGTGATTTTTGCATTCCAAAATGCAGTTCTGAAAGACCCCTACCCCCCTTTGCCCTATCACTAATGGGGATTGCTCCCGAATCAAAGTACCCCCTCCCTTTTTCGTTACAAGCAAAATAAGAAGCAGGACCAACCCGAGAGTAAGCAGCATAAACAAGGATGAATTTGTGAATGAGACAAAAAAGTCTCCTATTTGAATAGGAAGCAATGGGAAAATTTCAAATTGATCCAGCGGGCTGGCGGCTCTGGGAGAGTCGCTAAAATAGCGGACCACCTCTTCGGTAGGCGCCAATTCTTGCGCCGGTGCCACACGTCCAGTATGGTTTCCAATCGTAGAGGCGGCTCTACCCTGAGCCTCTGATAAAGCGTGTTGGAGCTCATTATTTTTATTTATTGCAGCCTGTAATAAATCTGCCACTTTGCTTTTCTCCAAGAGGAGTTGGTTATATTTTGCTTGATGAACTGCCCTAGCAATATAAGTTTGTGCTGAGGCAGCTCCAAGCTCCATAAATTCGCGAAGGATATCTTGAATATTACTCATTCTTTATCCTGCTCTTTTACTGGTCTTCTCGGCTGGAATCTACCATGGGCTACACCCTCTACTCTCGAACCAAAGACTATATCACTAAAGTCTTCTTTTACTTTGCCATTAGCTTATTCTTTTTTTGAGAAACTCACTCTCAGCAGTTACCGGAGGCATCTTCCTTTCATTTCTATTTTGGTCTTTCTGCACCATATTTAGATCTGCCCCTTCTGCGGTCCGGAATTCCCAGCAAATCCCTTACTCCCCGAATACAATGGGATTTCACACCTGGCAAATCTTTCACTCTACCTCCTCTGACTAAGACTATAGAATGCTCCTGCAAATTATGACCTTCACCTGGAATGTAAGCAAATATATCATGTCGATTGCTAAACCGTACTTTGGCTATCTTACGTAGAGCTGAATTTGGTTTTTTCGGTTTTCTCGTCG
>JAMFTS010006065.1:0-24917 GCA_028095005.1 Rhynchospora pubera | reverse complement strand
GTTGTAATGCTCAAATGATAGTCATAATTGCATTATTTGTAATTTATTTCCGTAATTAGCATGTGTAATCCAATCTTTTGATTAAACGAGATATGAATCATATTCTAGACAGTATAAAGAGTTTAAATGAAGATTATTGTGACTAAACGAGTTAGAAAGAATCCAGAAACAATTGCAATTTATCTGCGTAATTAGCTGAATTATTCCAATATTTTTTAAAAAACTTGATATGAATCATATTCTCGACAGTATAAAGAGTTTAAATATAGATTACGGAGATGAAATGACTTAGAATGAATCCAAAAATGGTTGAAATGCTCATATAACTGTCAAAATTGCATTTTTGCAATTTATATGCGTAATTACCGTTTATAATTTAATCTTTTTGAATAAACGAGATACGAATCATATCCTTGACAGTATAAAAAGTTTAAATATAGATTATTGTGATGAAATGAGTTTGAAAGAATCTAGAAACGATTGAAATGCTCAAATAACGCTCAGAATTGCATTATTTGCATTTTATATGCGTAATTACCACATATAATACAATCTTTTTAAATAAACAAGATAGGAATTATATTCTGGACAGTATAAAGTGTTTAAATGTAAATTATTGTGAAGAAATGGCTTAGAATGAATCCCAAAATGATTGAAATGCACAAATAATACTCAGATGTGCATTATTCGCACTTTATATACGTAATTAGAACTTATAATCCAATCTTTGAATAAACAAGATATGAAACATATTCTAGATAGTATAAAGAATTTAAATGTAGATTATTGCGAAGAAATGACTTAAATTGAATCCAACAACTATTAAAATGCTCGAATAACACTCTGAATTTCATTATTTGCAATTTATATGCGTAATTACCATGTATAATACAATTTTTTTGAATGAACACGATATGAATCATATTCTAGACCATATAAAGAGTTTAAATATAGATTATTGTGACGAAGTGACTTAAAATGAATCAAGAAATGGTTGAAATGCTCAAATGATACTCAAAATTGCATTTTTTATACTTTATCTGAAAAATTAGCTGAAATATTCCAATATTTTTGAATAAACGAGATATAAATCGTATTCTAGAGAGTATAAAGAGTTTAAATATAGATTATGAAGATGAAATGACTTAGAATGAATCGAAAAATGGTTGAAATGCTCATAAAACAGTCAGAATTGCATATTTGCAATTTATATGCTTAATTACCGTTTATAATCCAATCTTTTTGAATAAACGAGATATGAATCATATCCTAGACAGTATAAAGAGTTTAAATATAGATTATTTTTTGTGAAATAACTTAGAAAAAATCCAGAAACGATTGAATTGCTCAAATAACACTCAGAATTGCATTATTTGCACTTTTAATGCTTAATTACCACGTATAATTCAATTTTTTTTAAATAAACAAGATATAAAATCATATTCTGAACTGTATAAAGAGTTTAAATGTAAATTAATGTAGAAAATGACTTAGAATGAATCCATAAATAATTGAAATCCTCAATAATATTCAGATTTGCATTATTTGCAATTTATACGCATAATTAGCACTTATAATCAAATATTTTTGAATAAACAAGATATGAATCGTATTCTAGATAGTATAAAGAATTTAAATATAGATTATTGCGATGAAATGACTTAGAATGAATCCAAAAAGGTTGAAATGCTCAAATAACACTCAGAATTGCATTATTTGCACTTTATATGCTTATTTACCATTTATAATCCAATCTTTCTAAATGTAGATTATTGAGATGAAATGAGTTAAAAGAATCCAAAAATGGTTGAAATGCTGAAATAACACTCAGAATTTCATTATTTGCACTTTATATGCGTAATTGCCACGTATAATCCAATCTTTTAGAATAAACAAGATATGAATCATATTCTAGATAGTATAAAGAGTTTAAACGTAGATTATTGTGACTTAACGGTTGAAATTCTCAAATGATACTCAGAATTGCATTATTTACACTTTATATGCATAACTAGAATGTATAGTCCAATATTTTTGAATAAACGAGATATGAATCATATTCTAGATAGTATAAAGAGTTTAATTGTAGATTATTGTTATGAAATGAATTAGAAAGAATACATAAACGATTGTAATGCTCAAATAACACTCAGAATTGCATTATTTGCACTTTCTATGCGTAAATACCACATATATTCCATTTTTTTTAATTAACAAGATATGCATCATTTTCTAGACAGTATAAAGAGTTTAAATGTAGATTATTGTGCTGAAATGACTTAGAATGAATGCAGAAACGATTGAAGTGCTCAAATAACACTCAAAATTGCATTATTTCCAATTTATATGTGAAAATTAACACGTATAATCCAATCTTTTTGAAAAAACAAGATATGAATCATATTCAAAACAATATAAAGAGTTTAAATGTAGATTATTCTGATGAAATGACTTAGAATAAATCCAGAAACAATTGAAATGCTCAAATAACACTCAGAATTGCATTCTTTTCACTTAATATGCGTAATTAACACATATAATACATTCTTTTTGTATGAACTTGATATGAATCATATTCTAGATAGTATAAAGAGTTTAATTGTAGATTATTGTTATGAAATGAATTAGAAAGAATACATAAACGATTGTAATGCTCAAATAACACTCAGAATTGCATTATTTGCACTTTCTATGCGTAAATACCACATATATTCCATTTTTTTTTAATTAACAAGATATGCATCATTTTCTAGACAGTATAAAGAGTTTAAATGTAGATTATTGTGCTGAAATGACTTAGAATGAATGCAGAAACGATTGAAGTGCTCAAATAACACTCAAAATTGCATTATTTCCAATTTATATGTGAAAATTAACACGTATAATCCAATCTTTTTGAAAAAACAAGATATGAATCATATTCAAAACAATATAAAGAGTTTAAATGCAGATTATTCTGATGAAATGACTTAGAATAAATCCAGAAACAATTGAAATGCTCAAATAACACTCAGAATTGCATTCTTTTCACTTAATATGCGTAATTAACACATATAATACATTCTTTTTGTATGAACTTGATATGAATCATATTCTAGATAGTATAAAAAGTTTAAATGTAAATTATTGTGATGAAATTAATTAGAATGAATCCAAAAACGACTAAAATGCTCAAATAACACTCAGAATTTCATTATTTTGCAATTTACATGCGTAATTGTCACGTATAATCCAATATTTCTGAATAAACAAGATATAAATCATATTCTAGACCGTATAAATATTTTAAATGTAGATTATTGTGATGAAATGACTAAGAATTAATCCAGAAACGGTTGAAAAGCTCAAGTAATGCCTAGAATTGTATTATTTGCACTTTATATAACTACAATGTATAATTCAATCATTTTGAATAAACAAGATATGAATCATATACTAAACAATATAAAGAGTTTAAATGTACATTATTCTGAGAAAATGAGTTTAAAAAATATCCATAAACGATAGAAATGCTCAAACAACATTCCTAATTGAATTTTTTGAACTTCATATCCGTAATTACCACGTATAATCAAATTTTTTTTGAATAAACGAGATACGAATCATATTCTAGACAGAATAAAGAGCTTAAATGTAAATTATTTTTTTAAAATGACTTAGAATGAATCCAGAAACGATTTAAATTCACAAATGACACTCAAAATTACATTATTTGCAATTTTTAAGAGTAATTACCACATAGAATCCAATATTTTTGAATAAACATGATATGAATGCAGATTATTGCGATGAAATGACTTAGTATGAATGCAGAAATGATTGAAATGCTCAAATGATACCCAGAATTGCATTATTTGCACTTTGTATGCGTAATCAGCATGTATAATCCAATCTTTTTTAATAAACAAGATATGAATCATGTTCTAGACAGTATAGAGAGTTTGAATGTAAATGTTTGTGATGAAATGAGTTAGAAAGAATCCCTAAACGATTGAAATGCTCAAATAAAACTCAGAATTGCATTATTTGCACTTTATATGCGTAATTACCACATATAATCCAATTTTATTTAATAAACAAGATATGCATCATTTTCTAGACAGTTTAAAGAGATTAAATGTAGATTATTGTGCTGAAATGACTTAGAATAAATACAGAAAAGATCGAAATGCTCAAATAACACTCAAAATTTCATTATATCCACTTTATATGCATAATTAACTCGTATAATCCAATCTTTTTTAATAAACAAGATATGAATCATATTCTAAACGGTATAAAAGGTTGAAATATAGATTATTGTGATTAAATGAATTAGAATGAATCCAGAAACGATTGAATTGCTCAAATGATGCTGAGAATTGCATTAATTTCACTTTATATGCGCAATTAGCATTATAATCCAATATTTTTGTATAAACAAGATATAAATCAAATTATAGAAACTATAAAGAATTTCAATGTTGATTATTGTGATGAAATGACATATAATTAATCCAGAAACGGTTTTTATGCTGAAATGATTCTCAGAATTGCATTATTTGCATTTTATTTCCGTCATTAGCATGTATAATCCAATCTTTTTCAATAAACAAGATATGATTCATATTCTAGACAGTATAAATAGTTTAAATGTAGATTATTGTGATGAAACGAGTTAGAAAGAATCCATAAACAAATGAAATCTTCAAATAAAACTCAGAATTGCATTATTTGCATTTTACATTCGTAATTACCACATATAATCCAATATTTTTGAATAAGCAAGATATGAATCATATTCTAGAGAGTATAAAGGGTTTAAATGTAGATTATTGTGATGAAATGACTTAAATTGAATCCGACAACGATTAAAATGCTCGAATAACACTTTGAATTCACTATTTGCACTTTATATGCGTAATTACCATGTATAATACAATATTTTTGAATGAACAAGATATGAATCATATTCTAGACCGTATAAAGAGTTTAAATGTAGATTACTGAGATGAAATGAATTAAAATGAATCAAGATAAGGTTGAAATGCTCAAATGATACTCAGAATTGCATTAATTGCACTTTATATGCGCAATTAGCACGTATAATCCAGTATTTTTGAATAAACAAGATATGAATCATATTCTAGACAGTATAAAGAGTTTATATGTTGATTATTGTGATGAGATGACATATAATTAATCCAGAAACGGTTGTAATGCTCAAATGATAGTCATAATTGCATTATTTGTAATTTATTTCCGTAATTAGCATGTGTAATCCAATCTTTTTGATTAAACGAGATATGAATCATATTCTAGACAGTATAAAGAGTTTAAATGAAGATTATTGTGACTAAACGAGTTAGAAAGAATCCAGAAACAATTGCAATTTATCTGCGTAATTAGCTGAATTATTCCAATATTTTTTAAAAAACTTGATATGAATCATATTCTCGACAGTATAAAGAGTTTAAATATAGATTACGGAGATGAAATGACTTAGAATGAATCCAAAAATGGTTGAAATGCTCATATAACTGTCAAAATTGCATTTTTTGCAATTTATATGCGTAATTACCGTTTATAATTTAATCTTTTTGAATAAACGAGATACGAATCATATCCTTGACAGTATAAAAAGTTTAAATATAGATTATTGTGATGAAATGAGTTCGAAAGAATCTAGAAACGATTGAAATGCTCAAATAACGCTCAGAATTGCATTATTTGCATTTTATATGCGTAATTACCACATATAATACAATCTTTTTAAATAAACAAGATAGGAATTATATTCTGGACAGTATAAAGTGTTTAAATGTAAATTATTGTGAAGAAATGGCTTAGAATGAATCCCAAAATGATTGAAATGCACAAATAATACTCAGATGTGCATTATTCGCACTTTATATACGTAATTAGAACTTATAATCCAATCTTTGAATAAACAAGATATGAAACATATTCTAGATAGTATAAAGAATTTAAATGTAGATTATTGCGAAGAAATGACTTAAATTGAATCCAACAACTATTAAAATGCTCGAATAACACTCTGAATTTCATTATTTGCAATTTATATGCGTAATTACCATGTATAATACAATTTTTTTGAATGAACACGATATGAATCATATTCTAGACCATATAAAGAGTTTAAATATAGATTATTGTGACGAAGTGACTTAAAATGAATCAAGAAATGGTTGAAATGCTCAAATGATACTCAAAATTGCATTTTTTATACTTTATCTGAAAAATTAGCTGAAATATTCCAATATTTTTGAATAAACGAGATATAAATCGTATTCTAGAGAGTATAAAGAGTTTAAATATAGATTATGAAGATGAAATGACTTAGAATGAATCGAAAAATGGTTGAAATGCTCATAAAACAGTCAGAATTGCATATTTGCAATTTATATGCTTAATTACCGTTTATAATCCAATCTTTTTGAATAAACGAGATATGAATCATATCCTAGACAGTATAAAGAGTTTAAATATAGATTATTTTTTGTGAAATAACTTAGAAAAAATCCAGAAACGATTGAATTGCTCAAATAACACTCAGAATTGCATTATTTGCACTTTTAATGCTTAATTACCACGTATAATTCAATTTTTTTTAAATAAACAAGATATAAAATCATATTCTGAACTGTATAAAGAGTTTAAATGTAAATTAATGTAGAAAATGACTTAGAATGAATCCATAAATAATTGAAATCCTCAATAATATTCAGATTTGCATTATTTGCAATTTATACGCATAATTAGCACTTATAATCAAATATTTTTGAATAAACAAGATATGAATCGTATTCTAGATAGTATAAAGAATTTAAATATAGATTATTGCGATGAAATGACTTAGAATGAATCCAAAAAGGTTGAAATGCTCAAATAACACTCAGAATTGCATTATTTGCACTTTATATGCTTATTTACCATTTATAATCCAATCTTTCTAAATGTAGATTATTGAGATGAAATGAGTTAAAAGAATCCAAAAATGGTTGAAATGCTGAAATAACACTCAGAATTTCATTATTTGCACTTTATATGCGTAATTGCCACGTATAATCCAATCTTTTAGAATAAACAAGATATGAATCATATTCTAGATAGTATAAAGAGTTTAAACGTAGATTATTGTGACTTAACGGTTGAAATTCTCAAATGATACTCAGAATTGCATTATTTACACTTTATATGCATAACTAGAATGTATAGTCCAATATTTTTGAATAAACGAGATATGAATCATATTCTAGATAGTATAAAGAGTTTAATTGTAGATTATTGTTATGAAATGAATTAGAAAGAATACATAAACGATTGTAATGCTCAAATAACACTCAGAATTGCATTATTTGCACTTTCTATGCGTAAATACCACATATATTCCATTTTTTTTAATTAACAAGATATGCATCATTTTCTAGACAGTATAAAGAGTTTAAATGTAGATTATTGTGCTGAAATGACTTAGAATGAATGCAGAAACGATTGAAGTGCTCAAATAACACTCAAAATTGCATTATTTCCAATTTATATGTGAAAATTAACACGTATAATCCAATCTTTTTGAAAAAACAAGATATGAATCATATTCAAAACAATATAAAGAGTTTAAATGTAGATTATTCTGATGAAATGACTTAGAATAAATCCAGAAACAATTGAAATGCTCAAATAACACTCAGAATTGCATTCTTTTCACTTAATATGCGTAATTAACACATATAATACATTCTTTTTGTATGAACTTGATATGAATCATATTCTAGATAGTATAAAAAGTTTAAATGTAAATTATTGTGATGAAATTAATTAGAATGAATCCAAAAACGACTGAAATGCTCAAATAACACTCAGAATTTCATTATTTTGCAATTTACATGCGTAATTGTCACGTATAATCCAATATTTCTGAATAAACAAGATATAAATCATATTCTAGACCGTATAAATATTTTAAATGTAGATTATTGTGATGAAATGACTAAGAATTAATCCAGAAACGGTTGAAAAGCTCAAGTAATGCCTAGAATTGTATTGTTTGCACTTTATATAACTACAATGTATAATTCAATCATTTTAAATAAACAAGATATGAATCATATACTAAACAATATAAAGAGTTTAAATGTACATTATTCTGAGAAAATGAGTTTAAAAAATATCCATAAACGATAGAAATGCTCAAACAACATTCCTAATTGAATTTTTTGAACTTCATATCCGTAATTACCACGTATAATCAAATTTTTTTTGAATAAACGAGATACGAATCATATTCTAGACAGAATAAAGAGCTTAAATGTAAATTATTTTTATAAAATGACTTAGAATGAATCCAGAAACGATTTAAATTCACAAATGACACTCAAAATTACATTATTTGCAATTTTTAAGAGTAATTACCACATAGAATCCAATATTTTTGAATAAACATGATATGAATGCAGATTATTGCGATGAAATGACTTAGTATGAATGCAGAAATGATTGAAATGCTCAAATGATACCCAGAATTGCATTATTTGCACTTTGTATGCGTAATCAGCATGTATAATCCAATCTTTTTTAATAAACAAGATATGAATCATGTTCTAGACAGTATAGAGAGTTTGAATGTAAATGTTTGTGATGAAATGAGTTAGAAAGAATCCCTAAACGATTGAAATGCTCAAATAAAACTCAGAATTGCATTATTTGCACTTTATATGCGTAATTACCACATATAATCCAATTTTATTTAATAAACAAGATATGCATCATTTTCTAGACAGTTTAAAGAGATTAAATGTAGATTATTGTGCTGAAATGACTTAGAATAAATACAGAAAAGATCGAAATGCTCAAATAACACTCAAAATTTCATTATATCCACTTTATATGCATAATTAACTCGTATAATCCAATCTTTTTTAATAAACAAGATATGAATCATATTCTAAACGGTATAAAAGGTTGAAATATAGATTATTGTGATTAAATGAATTAGAATGAATCCAGAAACGATTGAATTGCTCAAATGATGCTGAGAATTGCATTAATTTCACTTTATATGCGCAATTAGCATTATAATCCAATATTTTTGTATAAACAAGATATAAATCAAATTATAGAAACTATAAAGAATTTCAATGTTGATTATTGTGATGAAATGACATATAATTAATCCAGAAACGGTTTTTATGCTGAAATGATTCTCAGAATTGCATTATTTGCATTTTATTTCCGTCATTAGCATGTATAATCCAATCTTTTTCAATAAACAAGATATGATTCATATTCTAGACAGTATAAATAGTTTAAATGTAGATTATTGTGATGAAACGAGTTAGAAAGAATCCATAAACAAATGAAATCTTCAAATAAAACTCAGAATTGCATTATTTGCATTTTACATTCGTAATTACCACATATAATCCAATATTTTTGAATAAGCAAGATATGAATCATATTCTAGAGAGTATAAAGGGTTTAAATGTAGATTATTGTGATGAAATGACTTAAATTGAATCCGACAACAATTAAAATGCTCGAATAACACTTTGAATTCACTATTTGCACTTTATATGCGTAATTACCATGTATAATACAATATTTTTGAATGAACAAGATATGAATCATATTCTAGACCGTATAAAGAGTTTAAATGTAGATTACTGAGATGAAATGAATTAAAATGAATCAAGATAAGGTTGAAATGCTCAAATGATACTCAGAATTGCATTAATTGCACTTTATATGCGCAATTAGCACGTATAATCCAGTATTTTTGAATAAACAAGATATGAATCATATTCTAGACAGTATAAAGAGTTTATATGTTGATTATTGTGATGAGATGACATATAATTAATCCAGAAACGGTTGTAATGCTCAAATGATAGTCATAATTGCATTATTTGTAATTTATTTCCGTAATTAGCATGTGTAATCCAATCTTTTTGATTAAACGAGATATGAATCATATTCTAGACAGTATAAAGAGTTTAAATGAAGATTATTGTGACTAAACGAGTTAGAAAGAATCCAGAAACAATTGCAATTTATCTGCGTAATTAGCTGAATTATTCCAATATTTTTTAAAAAACTTGATATGAATCATATTCTCGACAGTATAAAGAGTTTAAATATAGATTACGGAGATGAAATGACTTAGAATGAATCCAAAAATGGTTGAAATGCTCATATAACTGTCAAAATTGCATTTTTTGCAATTTATATGCGTAATTACCGTTTATAATTTAATCTTTTTGAATAAACGAGATACGAATCATATCCTTGACAGTATAAAAAGTTTAAATATAGATTATTGTGATGAAATGAGTTTGAAAGAATCTAGAAACGATTGAAATGCTCAAATAACGCTCAGAATTGCATTATTTGCATTTTATATGCGTAATTACCACATATAATACAATCTTTTTAAATAAACAAGATAGGAATTATATTCTGGACAGTATAAAGTGTTTAAATGTAAATTATTGTGAAGAAATGGCTTAGAATGAATCCCAAAATGATTGAAATGCACAAATAATACTCAGATGTGCATTATTCGCACTTTATATACGTAATTAGAACTTATAATCCAATCTTTGAATAAACAAGATATGAAACATATTCTAGATAGTATAAAGAATTTAAATGTAGATTATTGCGAAGAAATGACTTAAATTGAATCCAACAACTATTAAAATGCTCGAATAACACTCTGAATTTCATTATTTGCAATTTATATGCGTAATTACCATGTATAATACAATTTTTTTGAATGAACACGATATGAATCATATTCTAGACCATATAAAGAGTTTAAATATAGATTATTGTGACGAAGTGACTTAAAATGAATCAAGAAATGGTTGAAATGCTCAAATGATACTCAAAATTGCATTTTTTATACTTTATCTGAAAAATTAGCTGAAATATTCCAATATTTTTGAATAAACGAGATATAAATCGTATTCTAGAGAGTATAAAGAGTTTAAATATAGATTATGAAGATGAAATGACTTAGAATGAATCGAAAAATGGTTGAAATGCTCATAAAACAGTCAGAATTGCATATTTGCAATTTATATGCTTAATTACCGTTTATAATCCAATCTTTTTGAATAAACGAGATATGAATCATATCCTAGACAGTATAAAGAGTTTAAATATAGATTATTTTTTGTGAAATAACTTAGAAAAAATCCAGAAACGATTGAATTGCTCAAATAACACTCAGAATTGCATTATTTGCACTTTTAATGCTTAATTACCACGTATAATTCAATTTTTTTTAAATAAACAAGATATAAAATCATATTCTGAACTGTATAAAGAGTTTAAATGTAAATTAATGTAGAAAATGACTTAGAATGAATCCATAAATAATTGAAATCCTCAATAATATTCAGATTTGCATTATTTGCAATTTATACGCATAATTAGCACTTATAATCAAATATTTTTGAATAAACAAGATATGAATCGTATTCTAGATAGTATAAAGAATTTAAATATAGATTATTGCGATGAAATGACTTAGAATGAATCCAAAAAGGTTGAAATGCTCAAATAACACTCAGAATTGCATTATTTGCACTTTATATGCTTATTTACCATTTATAATCCAATCTTTCTAAATGTAGATTATTGAGATGAAATGAGTTAAAAGAATCCAAAAATGGTTGAAATGCTGAAATAACACTCAGAATTTCATTATTTGCACTTTATATGCGTAATTGCCACGTATAATCCAATCTTTTAGAATAAACAAGATATGAATCATATTCTAGATAGTATAAAGAGTTTAAACGTAGATTATTGTGACTTAACGGTTGAAATTCTCAAATGATACTCAGAATTGCATTATTTACACTTTATATGCATAACTAGAATGTATAGTCCAATATTTTTGAATAAACGAGATATGAATCATATTCTAGATAGTATAAAGAGTTTAATTGTAGATTATTGTTATGAAATGAATTAGAAAGAATACATAAACGATTGTAATGCTCAAATAACACTCAGAATTGCATTATTTGCACTTTCTATGCGTAAATACCACATATATTCCATTTTTTTTAATTAACAAGATATGCATCATTTTCTAGACAGTATAAAGAGTTTAAATGTAGATTATTGTGCTGAAATGACTTAGAATGAATGCAGAAACGATTGAAGTGCTCAAATAACACTCAAAATTGCATTATTTCCAATTTATATGTGAAAATTAACACGTATAATCCAATCTTTTTGAAAAAACAAGATATGAATCATATTCAAAACAATATAAAGAGTTTAAATGTAGATTATTCTGATGAAATGACTTAGAATAAATCCAGAAACAATTGAAATGCTCAAATAACACTCAGAATTGCATTCTTTTCACTTAATATGCGTAATTAACACATATAATACATTCTTTTTGTATGAACTTGATATGAATCATATTCTAGATAGTATAAAAAGTTTAAATGTAAATTATTGTGATGAAATTAATTAGAATGAATCCAAAAACGACTGAAATGCTCAAATAACACTCAGAATTTCATTATTTTGCAATTTACATGCGTAATTGTCACGTATAATCCAATATTTCTGAATAAACAAGATATAAATCATATTCTAGACCGTATAAATATTTTAAATGTAGATTATTGTGATGAAATGACTAAGAATTAATCCAGAAACGGTTGAAAAGCTCAAGTAATGCCTAGAATTGTATTGTTTGCACTTTATATAACTACAATGTATAATTCAATCATTTTGAATAAACAAGATATGAATCATATACTAAACAATATAAAGAGTTTAAATGTACATTATTCTGAGAAAATGAGTTTAAAAAATATCCATAAACGATAGAAATGCTCAAACAACATTCCTAATTGAATTTTTTGAACTTCATATCCGTAATTACCACGTATAATCAAATTTTTTTTGAATAAACGAGATACGAATCATATTCTAGACAGAATAAAGAGCTTAAATGTAAATTATTTTTATAAAATGACTTAGAATGAATCCAGAAACGATTTAAATTCACAAATGACACTCAAAATTACATTATTTGCAATTTTTAAGAGTAATTACCACATAGAATCCAATATTTTTGAATAAACATGATATGAATGCAGATTATTGCGATGAAATGACTTAGTATGAATGCAGAAATGATTGAAATGCTCAAATGATACCCAGAATTGCATTATTTGCACTTTGTATGCGTAATCAGCATGTATAATCCAATCTTTTTTAATAAACAAGATATGAATCATGTTCTAGACAGTATAGAGAGTTTGAATGTAAATGTTTGTGATGAAATGAGTTAGAAAGAATCCCTAAACGATTGAAATGCTCAAATAAAACTCAGAATTGCATTATTTGCACTTTATATGCGTAATTACCACATATAATCCAATTTTATTTAATAAACAAGATATGCATCATTTTCTAGACAGTTTAAAGAGATTAAATGTAGATTATTGTGCTGAAATGACTTAGAATAAATACAGAAAAGATCGAAATGCTCAAATAACACTCAAAATTTCATTATATCCACTTTATATGCATAATTAACTCGTATAATCCAATCTTTTTTAATAAACAAGATATGAATCATATTCTAAACGGTATAAAAGGTTGAAATATAGATTATTGTGATTAAATGAATTAGAATGAATCCAGAAACGATTGAATTGCTCAAATGATGCTGAGAATTGCATTAATTTCACTTTATATGCGCAATTAGCATTATAATCCAATATTTTTGTATAAACAAGATATAAATCAAATTATAGAAACTATAAAGAATTTCAATGTTGATTATTGTGATGAAATGACATATAATTAATCCAGAAACGGTTTTTATGCTGAAATGATTCTCAGAATTGCATTATTTGCATTTTATTTCCGTCATTAGCATGTATAATCCAATCTTTTTCAATAAACAAGATATGATTCATATTCTAGACAGTATAAATAGTTTAAATGTAGATTATTGTGATGAAACGAGTTAGAAAGAATCCATAAACAAATGAAATCTTCAAATAAAACTCAGAATTGCATTATTTGCATTTTACATTCGTAATTACCACATATAATCCAATATTTTTGAATAAGCAAGATATGAATCATATTCTAGAGAGTATAAAGGGTTTAAATGTAGATTATTGTGATGAAATGACTTAAATTGAATCCGACAACGATTAAAATGCTCGAATAACACTTTGAATTCACTATTTGCACTTTATATGCGTAATTACCATGTATAATACAATATTTTTGAATGAACAAGATATGAATCATATTCTAGACCGTATAAAGAGTTTAAATGTAGATTACTGAGATGAAATGAATTAAAATGAATCAAGATAAGGTTGAAATGCTCAAATGATACTCAGAATTGCATTAATTGCACTTTATATGCGCAATTAGCACGTATAATCCAGTATTTTTGAATAAACAAGATATGAATCATATTCTAGACAGTATAAAGAGTTTATATGTTGATTATTGTGATGAGATGACATATAATTAATCCAGAAACGGTTGTAATGCTCAAATGATAGTCATAATTGCATTATTTGTAATTTATTTCCGTAATTAGCATGTGTAATCCAATCTTTTTGATTAAACGAGATATGAATCATATTCTAGACAGTATAAAGAGTTTAAATGAAGATTATTGTGACTAAACGAGTTAGAAAGAATCCAGAAACAATTGCAATTTATCTGCGTAATTAGCTGAATTATTCCAATATTTTTTAAAAAACTTGATATGAATCATATTCTCGACAGTATAAAGAGTTTAAATATAGATTACGGAGATGAAATGACTTAGAATGAATCCAAAAATGGTTGAAATGCTCATATAACTGTCAAAATTGCATTTTTTGCAATTTATATGCGTAATTACCGTTTATAATTTAATCTTTTTGAATAAACGAGATACGAATCATATCCTTGACAGTATAAAAAGTTTAAATATAGATTATTGTGATGAAATGAGTTTGAAAGAATCTAGAAACGATTGAAATGCTCAAATAACGCTCAGAATTGCATTATTTGCATTTTATATGCGTAATTACCACATATAATACAATCTTTTTAAATAAACAAGATAGGAATTATATTCTGGACAGTATAAAGTGTTTAAATGTAAATTATTGTGAAGAAATGGCTTAGAATGAATCCCAAAATGATTGAAATGCACAAATAATACTCAGATGTGCATTATTCGCACTTTATATACGTAATTAGAACTTATAATCCAATCTTTGAATAAACAAGATATGAAACATATTCTAGATAGTATAAAGAATTTAAATGTAGATTATTGCGAAGAAATGACTTAAATTGAATCCAACAACTATTAAAATGCTCGAATAACACTCTGAATTTCATTATTTGCAATTTATATGCGTAATTACCATGTATAATACAATTTTTTTGAATGAACACGATATGAATCATATTCTAGACCATATAAAGAGTTTAAATATAGATTATTGTGACGAAGTGACTTAAAATGAATCAAGAAATGGTTGAAATGCTCAAATGATACTCAAAATTGCATTTTTTATACTTTATCTGAAAAATTAGCTGAAATATTCCAATATTTTTGAATAAACGAGATATAAATCGTATTCTAGAGAGTATAAAGAGTTTAAATATAGATTATGAAGATGAAATGACTTAGAATGAATCGAAAAATGGTTGAAATGCTCATAAAACAGTCAGAATTGCATATTTGCAATTTATATGCTTAATTACCGTTTATAATCCAATCTTTTTGAATAAACGAGATATGAATCATATCCTAGACAGTATAAAGAGTTTAAATATAGATTATTTTTTGTGAAATAACTTAGAAAAAATCCAGAAACGATTGAATTGCTCAAATAACACTCAGAATTGCATTATTTGCACTTTTAATGCTTAATTACCACGTATAATTCAATTTTTTTTAAATAAACAAGATATAAAATCATATTCTGAACTGTATAAAGAGTTTAAATGTAAATTAATGTAGAAAATGACTTAGAATGAATCCATAAATAATTGAAATCCTCAATAATATTCAGATTTGCATTATTTGCAATTTATACGCATAATTAGCACTTATAATCAAATATTTTTGAATAAACAAGATATGAATCGTATTCTAGATAGTATAAAGAATTTAAATATAGATTATTGCGATGAAATGACTTAGAATGAATCCAAAAAGGTTGAAATGCTCAAATAACACTCAGAATTGCATTATTTGCACTTTATATGCTTATTTACCATTTATAATCCAATCTTTCTAAATGTAGATTATTGAGATGAAATGAGTTAAAAGAATCCAAAAATGGTTGAAATGCTGAAATAACACTCAGAATTTCATTATTTGCACTTTATATGCGTAATTGCCACGTATAATCCAATCTTTTAGAATAAACAAGATATGAATCATATTCTAGATAGTATAAAGAGTTTAAACGTAGATTATTGTGACTTAACGGTTGAAATTCTCAAATGATACTCAGAATTGCATTATTTACACTTTATATGCATAACTAGAATGTATAGTCCAATATTTTTGAATAAACGAGATATGAATCATATTCTAGATAGTATAAAGAGTTTAATTGTAGATTATTGTTATGAAATGAATTAGAAAGAATACATAAACGATTGTAATGCTCAAATAACACTCAGAATTGCATTATTTGCACTTTCTATGCGTAAATACCACATATATTCCATTTTTTTTTAATTAACAAGATATGCATCATTTTCTAGACAGTATAAAGAGTTTAAATGTAGATTATTGTGCTGAAATGACTTAGAATGAATGCAGAAACGATTGAAGTGCTCAAATAACACTCAAAATTGCATTATTTCCAATTTATATGTGAAAATTAACACGTATAATCCAATCTTTTTGAAAAAACAAGATATGAATCATATTCAAAACAATATAAAGAGTTTAAATGTAGATTATTCTGATGAAATGACTTAGAATAAATCCAGAAACAATTGAAATGCTCAAATAACACTCAGAATTGCATTCTTTTCACTTAATATGCGTAATTAACACATATAATACATTCTTTTTGTATGAACTTGATATGAATCATATTCTAGATAGTATAAAAAGTTTAAATGTAAATTATTGTGATGAAATTAATTAGAATGAATCCAAAAACGACTGAAATGCTCAAATAACACTCAGAATTTCATTATTTTGCAATTTACATGCGTAATTGTCACGTATAATCCAATATTTCTGAATAAACAAGATATAAATCATATTCTAGACCGTATAAATATTTTAAATGTAGATTATTGTGATGAAATGACTAAGAATTAATCCAGAAACGGTTGAAAAGCTCAAGTAATGCCTAGAATTGTATTGTTTGCACTTTATATAACTACAATGTATAATTCAATCATTTTGAATAAACAAGATATGAATCATATACTAAACAATATAAAGAGTTTAAATGTACATTATTCTGAGAAAATGAGTTTAAAAAATATCCATAAACGATAGAAATGCTCAAACAACATTCCTAATTGAATTTTTTGAACTTCATATCCGTAATTACCACGTATAATCAAATTTTTTTTGAATAAACGAGATACGAATCATATTCTAGACAGAATAAAGAGCTTAAATGTAAATTATTTTTATAAAATGACTTAGAATGAATCCAGAAACGATTTAAATTCACAAATGACACTCAAAATTACATTATTTGCAATTTTTAAGAGTAATTACCACATAGAATCCAATATTTTTGAATAAACATGATATGAATGCAGATTATTGCGATGAAATGACTTAGTATGAATGCAGAAATGATTGAAATGCTCAAATGATACCCAGAATTGCATTATTTGCACTTTGTATGCGTAATCAGCATGTATAATCCAATCTTTTTAATAAACAAGATATGAATCATGTTCTAGACAGTATAGAGAGTTTGAATGTAAATGTTTGTGATGAAATGAGTTAGAAAGAATCCCTAAACGATTGAAATGCTCAAATAAAACTCAGAATTGCATTATTTGCACTTTATATGCGTAATTACCACATATAATCCTATTTTATTTAATAAACAAGATATGCATCATTTTCTAGACAGTTTAAAGAGATTAAATGTAGATTATTGTGCTGAAATGACTTAGAATAAATACAGAAAAGATCGAAATGCTCAAATAACACTCAAAATTTCATTATATCCACTTTATATGCATAATTAACTCGTATAATCCAATCTTTTTTAATAAACAAGATATGAATCATATTCTAAACGGTATAAAAGGTTGAAATATAGATTATTGTGATTAAATGAATTAGAATGAATCCAGAAACGATTGAATTGCTCAAATGATGCTGAGAATTGCATTAATTTCACTTTATATGCGCAATTAGCATTATAATCCAATATTTTTGTATAAACAAGATATAAATCAAATTATAGAAACTATAAAGAATTTCAATGTTGATTATTGTGATGAAATGACATATAATTAATCCAGAAACGTTTTTTATGCTGAAATGATTCTCAGAATTGCATTATTTGCATTTTATTTCCGTCATTAGCATGTATAATCCAATCTTTTTCAATAAACAAGATATGATTCATATTCTAGACAGTATAAATAGTTTAAATGTAGATTATTGTGATGAAACGAGTTAGAAAGAATCCATAAACAAATGAAATCTTCAAATAAAACTCAGAATTGCATTATTTGCATTTTACATTCGTAATTACCACATATAATCCAATATTTTTGAATAAGCAAGATATGAATCATATTCTAGAGAGTATAAAGGGTTTAAATGTAGATTATTGTGATGAAATGACTTAAATTGAATCCGACAACGATTAAAATGCTCGAATAACACTTTGAATTCACTATTTGCACTTTATATGCGTAATTACCATGTATAATACAATATTTTTGAATGAACAAGATATGAATCATATTCTAGACCGTATAAAGAGTTTAAATGTAGATTACTGAGATGAAATGAATTAAAATGAATCAAGATAAGGTTGAAATGCTCAAATGATACTCAGAATTGCATTAATTGCACTTTATATGCGCAATTAGCACGTATAATCCAGTATTTTTGAATAAACAAGATATGAATCATATTCTAGACAGTATAAAGAGTTTATATGTTGATTATTGTGATGAGATGACATATAATTAATCCAGAAACGGTTGTAATGCTCAAATGATAGTCATAATTGCATTATTTGTAATTTATTTCCGTAATTAGCATGTGTAATCCAATCTTTTTGATTAAACGAGATATGAATCATATTCTCGACAGTATAAAGAGTTTAAATGTAGATTATTGTGACTAAACGAGTTAGAAAGAATCCAGAAACAATTGCAATTTATCTGCGTAATTAGCTGAATTATTCCAATATTTTTTAATAAACTTGATATGAATCATATTCTCGATAGTATAAAGAGTTTAAATATAGATTACGGAGATGAAATGACTTAGAATGAATCCAAAAATGGTTGAAATGCTCATATAACTGTCAAAATTGCATTTTTTGCAATTTATATGCATAATTACCGTTTATAATTTAATCTTTTTGAATAAACGAGATACGAATCATATCCTAGACAGTATAAAAAGTTTAAATATAGATTATTGTCATGAAATGAGTTTGAAAGAATCTAGAAACGATTGAAATGCTCAAATAACGCTCAGAATTGCATTATTTGCATTTTATATGCGTAATTACCACATATAATACAATCTTTTTAAATAAACAAGATAGGAATTATATTCTGGACAGTATAAAGTGTTTAAATGTAAATTATTGTGAAGAAATGGCTTAGAATGAATCCCAAAATGATTGAAATGCACAAATAATACTCAGATGTGCATTATTCGCACTTTATATACGTAATTAGAACTTATAATCCAATCTTTGAATAAACAAGATATGAAACATATTCTAGATAGTTTAAAGAATTTAAATGTAGATTATTGCGAAGAAATGACTTAAATTGAATCCAACAACTATTAAAATGCTCGAATAACACTCTGAATTTCATTATTTGCAATTTATATGCGTAATTACCATGTATAATACAATTTTTTTGAATGAACACGATATGAATCATATTCTAGACCATATAAAGTAATTCAGTTCTAGAGCCAAACATCGTAGTTCCCGAACAAGTACTCGAAAAGATTCTGGCACATCATCGTCGGGGTTAGGAGTTCTTCCTCCAGTAAGCATAGTATTTATTATTTCTTTACGAGTTCTAATATGATCAGATTTATAAGTAAGCATTTCTTGTAAAATATGAGCAACACCAAATCCTTCTAGAGCCCAAACTTCCATTTCTCCTACTCGCTGTCCCCCTTGGTTAGCCCTTCCTCTAACGGGTTGTTGTGTAACAAGTGAGTAAGGCCCAGTAGAACGCCCATGAATTTTATCATCAACTTGATGAATTAATTTTAGAATATAGGACTTTCCTATTAGAACGGGTTGTTCAAAAGGATCTCCTGTTCTTCCATCAAATATTTTGCTTTTTCCAGGGTATTCAGGCTCAAATACCCATGGATTTTTTGTTTGTTTACTGGCTTCATATAATTCAGAAAAGACTAGTTTTCTGGAAGCCTCTTGCTCATATCTTTCATCAAAGGGTGCTATTCGATAATGTTTCTTTAGCAGATCCCCTGCTAATCCAAGCGAGCATTCAAATAGCTGTCCCACATTCATTCGTGAAGGTACTCCTAAAGGATTGAAGACCATATCAACAGGTGTTCCATCTTGCAAATAGGGCATATCTTGTCGAGGCAAAATCTTGGAAATGATACCTTTATTGCCATGTCTTCCAGCTACTTTATCACCTACCTTGATTTTACGTTTCTGTAAAATATATACACAAATCATTTCTAAAATACCACTCGAATCGTCCTTCTCAATCCATTTCGTATCAATAACGAGACCTCTTCCCCCTATAGGCAGTCTTAGAGAAGTTTCTTTTGTAGTGCCTAAATCATTACCAAGTTTAAATATAGATTATTGTGACGAAGTGACTTAAAATGAATCAAGAATGGTTGAAATGCTCAAATGATACTCAAAATTGCATTTTTTTATACTTTATCTAAAAAATTAGCTGAAATATTCCAATATTTTTGAATAAACGAGATATAAATCGTATTCTAGAGAGTATAAAGAGTTTAAATATAGATTATGAAGATGAAATGACTTAGAATGAATCGAAAAATGGTTGAAATGCTCATAAAACAGTCAGAATTGCATATTTGCAATTTATATGCTTAATTACCGTTTATAATCCAATCTTTTTGAATAAATGAGATATGAATCATATCCTAGACAGTATAAAGAGTTTAAATATAGATTATTTTTTATGAAATAACTTAGAAAAAATCCAGAAATGATTGAATTGCTCAAATAACACTCAGAATTGCATTATTTGCACTTTTAATGCTTAATTACCACGTATAATTCAATTTTTTTCAATAAACAAGATATAAAATCATATTCTGAACTGTATAAAGAGTTTAAATGTAAATTAATGTAGAAAATGACTTAGAATGAATCCATAAATAATTGAAATCCTCAATAATATTCAGATTTGCATTATTTGCAATTTATATGCATAATTAGCACTTATAATCAAATATTTTTGAATAAACAAGATATGAATCGTATTCTAGATAATATAAAGAATTTAAATATAGATTATTGCGATGAAATGACTTAGAATGAATCCAAAAAGGTTGAAATGCTCAAATAACACTCAGAATTGCATTATTTGCACTTTATATGCTTATTTACCATTTATAATCCAATCTTTCTAAATGTAGATTATTGAGATGAAATGAGTTAAAAGAATCCAAAAATGGTTGAAATGCTGAAATAACACTCAGAATTTCATTATTTGCACTTTATATGCGTAATTGCCACGTATAATCCAATCTTTTAGAATAAACAAGATATGAATCATATTCTAGATAGTATAAAGAGTTTAAACGTAGATTATTGTGACTTAACGGTTGAAATTCTCAAATGATACTCAGAATTGCATTATTTACACTTTATATGCATAACTAGAATGTATAGTCCAATATTTTTGAATAAACGAGATATGAATCATATTCTAGATAGTATAAAGAGTTTAATTGTAGATTATTGTTATGAAATGAATTAGAAAGAATACATAAATGATTGTAATGCTCAAATAACACTCAGAATTGCATTATTTGCACTTTCTATGCGTAAATACCACATATATTCCATTTTTTTTAATTAACAAGATATGCATCATTTTCTAGACAGTATAAAGAGTTTAAATGTAGATTATTGTGCTGAAATGACTTAGAATGAATGCAGAAACGATTGAAGTGCTCAAATAACACTCAAAATTGCATTATTTCCAATTTATATGTGAAAATTAACACATATAATCCAATCTTTTTGAAAAAACAAGATATGAATCATATTCAAAACAATATAAAGAGTTTAAATGTAGATTATTCTGATGAAATGACTTAGAATAAATCCAGAAACAATTGAAATGCTCAAATAACACTCAGAATTGCAATATTTGCACTTTATATGCGTAATTACCACGTATAATCCAATTTTTTGAATAAATAAGATATGAATCATACTCTAGAGAGCATAAAGAGTTTAAATGTAGATTATCGTGATTAAATGACTTAGAATGAAATCAGATGCAATTGAAATGCTCAAATGACAGTCAGAATTGCATTATTTTCTAGAGAGCAGAAAGAGTTTAAATTTAGATTACTGTGTTGAAATGAGTTAGAAAAAATTCAGAAATGATTGAAATGCTCAAATAACACTCAAAATTGCATTATTTGCATTTTATATGCGTAATTACTACTTGGAATACAATTTTTTTATAATAAACAAGATATGAATCATGTTCTACACAGTATAAAGAGTTTTATTATAGATTATTGTGATGAAATGACGTAGAATTAATCCAGAAACGATTGAAATGTTCAAATGATACTTAAAATTGCATTATTTGCACTTTATATACGTAATTACCACGTGTAATCTTATCTTTTTGAATAGACAAGATATGAATCATATTATAGACAGTAGGAAGAGTTGAAATGTAGATTATTGTGATAAAATGAATTAAAATGAATCCAAAAATGATTGAAATGCTCAAATAACACTCAGAATTGCATTATTTACAATTTATATGGTAATTACCACGTATAATCCATTCTTTTTGAATAAACAAGATATGAATCATATTCTAAACAATATAAAATGTTTAAAAATATAGATTATTGTGATGAAATGACTTAGAATGAATCTAGAAACGATTGAAATGCTCAAATGATACTCAGAATTGCATTATTTGCACTTTATATTGGTAATTTCCACGTATAATCCAATCTTTTTGAATAAACAAGATTTGAATCATATTCTAGAGAGCATGAAGAGTTTAATTATAGATTATTATGATTAAATGACTTAGAGTGAATCCTAAAACAATTGAAATGCTCAAATAACACTCATAATTGAATTATTTGCACTTTATATGCTTAATTGCTTTATTTGGTTCACTTTATAGGCCTAATAACTATGTATAATCCTATCTTTTTTAGTAAGTTAGATCCGAATCGTATTCTATATTGTCTAGAGAGTTTAAATGAAGATTATTGCGATAAAATGACTTAGAATGAATATAGAAACAGTTGAAATGCTCAAATGAAACTGAGAATAACCACTATTTGCACTTTATATGCATAAGTACTGTGTATATTTCAATATTTTTGAATAAATAATATCTGAATGATATTCTAAACCGTATAGATTATTGCGATGAAATAACTTAGAGTGAATTCAGAGACAGATGAAATGCTCAAATGATACTTAGAATAAGTATTATTTTCATTTTAAACGCCTAATTACTATGTATAATCCAAATTTGATTTATTATTTAATATTTGAATTTTATTTGTATATTATATACTCAATTACTATGTATAATTCAATTTATTTAATAAGTAAGACCTGAATCATTTTCTTGACAGTATAGGGAGCCTAAATATTGATTATTGTGATCAAATGACTTAGAATGAATGTAATTGTTTGAAATGCTGAAATGATGCTCAGAATTTGTATTTATTTGGACATTATCTGTGTAATTACTATTATTTTAAACCCATCAAAATCATATTAAGAATATACTACTCTAATCTACAAGATTATTATTCAACACAAATTAGCTCATTATTTTTGAAACATCATTTCTTTGGTAATGTTTTACAGCCATCCACAACTTTAGACAAATTTTTTTAATCTATTGCAAATAAATAAAATTGAATTATACAAACTAAATTATATAGATAACTTAATTATAAAACAAATAAATTATAAAAAAATAAAAAATTAATTAAAAAAATCATATATCGAGTGAAACTCGATAATCCCCAAGAGAAATCAAATTCTTTGATTTTTATCATTCTTGATTCAGAAAATAAGATAAATTCGAAAAAAGGGTAAATATTTATATATATTCAAAATATTAAGAAGCAGATTTTTCCTAAGTAAAAATTACTTTATTTAGAATTTCAATCGAAGATGAAACAAATCTTTTTCTTTATCTATTCTAAGGTTTCTTATTTAAAATAGAATTTTGAAATCTTGACGATTGATTATGAATTGGGTTATTATTTATAATAAGCCGCCATGATGAAATTGGTAGACACGCTGCTCTTAGGAAGCAGTACCTTGTGTGTCTTGATTTGAGTCCGAGGCACCTTGCACAATAACACATTATTAGTTATAACTTATAACTAGAAGGGCAAATCGCGCTTCGCGCGATATATGAATACCATGATGAAGATAAAATAGAAGTTGAATATT
>JAMFTS010002214.1:0-24918 GCA_028095005.1 Rhynchospora pubera | reverse complement strand
TATCCGCAGCGATCCAACAGCGTATTGGGCCTGAATATGCTGGTCCGTTGGGAATTCTTCAAGCTATAGCAGATGGGACGAAATTACTTTTGAAAGAGGACCTCCTCCCATCTCGAGGAGATATTCGTCTGTTTAGTGTCGGACCGTCTATAGCAGTCATATCAGTTCTACTAAGCTATTTAGTAATTCCTTTTGGGTATCGTCTTGTTTTAGCGGATCTCGGTATAGGTGTTTTTTTATGGATCGCCATTTCAAGTATTGCTCCTATTGGCCTTCTTATGTCAGGATATGGATCGAATAATAAATATTCCTTTTCAGGTGGTCTCCGAGCTGCTGCTCAATCAATTAGTTATGAAATACCATTAACTCTATGTGTATTATCAATATCTCTACGTGTGATTCGCTGGAATATGAACTTTTCTCTCTCTTTCTTCTAGAAATCAAAGAAGAAAAAGAGGTTCAATGTATTGAATAGATATTCTCATTCATTTTTTGATTCAGCATTCGGGTTGATTAGTTAAACCAGATAGTTATATGAGTGAAACAAAACAACTTATCCATTTGTAGTAAGAAAAAAAAATCTCATTCCCTATGTACGTACAAGCATCCAGTTGAAGGAAACATAAGCAGGGATAAACAGTTTATCCCAAGATTGCGATTTTTTGATTAGTCATCATATCTTGAAGCGGGTGCAAACAAAAGATCAACTGTATGGAGTTTCTACTACTGTCTTGTATGTATTACTATACCGGCGATCAATCAAAAGTCAGTGGACAGTTAGGAACACCAAGGTACACAAAGGATTAGTAATAGATATAATGGAAGGTATCAAAAAAAAGGTTTTTCCACATAAAACGAATCATAATAAGGACTTGAAATTGGTAGAAATGATCAAGTAGTACTTCCCTACGATTCCGATCTAGAGTATGCTCCTATTCACTGATTCAAAAAATGACTATCAAGAACGAATTAATCCTTTATTTTTTTTTGAAGTACCCTCCCCTGAGACAGAAGAAGAGGAAAAAAGAAATGGAATGCCATATATGGAATGAATAATCAAGAAAAGATCTTTCTTGATTATTTCTTCCATATTGATTCATATACAATTCTTATCATGATTCATGAACGAATGCCTAATTCTTTATATTTATTCATTGATATAACGAGTATTTTATTGAAAGATTCAGTTATTACCGAACAAAGAGAGATTCTCATTATAAAGGATAAGATCAATTCGGAAGCAAGTTTTTGATTATTCTAGCAGACAGAATTCCATTGGTCTAATTTGGGACTCTCCGATGTATCTTTATTCTGTCTACCCCCAAAGAAAGATGCCGATAATACCGAACTAGTCCTTCCATTTTTTGTGGCCATAGAGGAGCCGTATGAAGCTGAGGTTTCATGTACGGTTTTGAAATAGCGATGAAAACTGTGATGTTATTATCGACTATGATTATCTAACAGTTCAAGTACAGTTGATATAGTTGAAGCACAGTCCAAATATGGTTTTTGGGGGTGGAATCTGTGGCGTCAGCCTATAGGCTTTCTAGTTTTTCTCATTTCTTCTCTAGCCGAATGTGAGAGATTGCCCTTTGATTTACCAGAAGCAGAGGAGGAATTAGTAGCAGGTTATCAAACCGAATATTCGGGTATCAAATATGCTCTCTTTTATCTTGCTTCTTACCTAAATCTATTAGTTTCTTCGTTATTTGTCACAGTTCTTTACTTAGGTGGGTGGAATTTCTCCATTCCGTACATACCCATTCCTGAACTTTTCAGAATAAATCAAATGGCTGGAATTTTTGGAATGACAATTGATATCTTTATTACATTAGCTAAGGCTTATTTGTTTCTCTTCATTTCTATCACAACAAGATGGACTTTACCTAGGATGAGAATAGACCAGTTATTAAATCTTGGATGGAAATTTCTTTTACCTATTTCTCTAGGTAATCTTTTATTAACAACTTCTTCTCAACTTGTCTCACTATAAATAACAGAATACGATAACAAGATTCTCGATTCATAATATCTCTCAAACAAGAGAAAGAAACTTCCTTTTTTTCATGGATATTTCCAATATGTTCCCTATGGTAACTGGGTTCATGAATTATGGTCAACAAACCATACGAGCTGCAAGGTACATTGGGCAAAGTTTCATAATTACCTTATCCCACACAAATCGTTTACCTGTCACGATTCAATATCCTTATGAAAAATCAATCATGTCAGAGCGTTTTCGAGGTCGAATCCACTTTGAATTTGATAAATGTATTGCTTGTGAAGTATGTGTTCGTGTATGCCCGATAGATCTACCTGTTGTTGATTGGAGATTGGAAAGAGATATTCAAAAGAAACAATTGCTTAATTATAGTATTGATTTCGGGGTTTGTATATTTTGTGGTAACTGTGTCGAGTATTGTCCAACAAACTGTTTATCAATGACTGAAGAATATGAACTTTCTACTTATGATCGTCATGAATTGAATTATAATCAAATTGCTTTGGGTCGGTTACCAATCTCAATAATTGGAGATTACACAATTCAAACAGTTAGGAATTCGACTCCAATCCAAATAGACAAAGAGAATTCCTTTGATTCCAGAACGATTACTAATTACTAAGATTTTTTTTGGTTAGTCAGTAACTACAAATCAAACTCATAACTATTTATTGTCGAGAATCACTCTTTGATTGAAACTGAGAATCGATTTTTCGTGATGGGATGATTTCGAAATATACAATTTGAACCACTATTCAAACGAGTCTTTTTTCGGATAAAAATTCGATTTCCATTCATCCATATTTCCATTTCATTCTATGATAAATGGATCATAAACTATATTATATATAAGAACAAAATAGGGGAACCCCTTTTCCTTTCCTGGACCATTTAGTACGGTCATGATAGATTTGAAGTTCTTTCTTTTTTTTTTTACATAATGGATTTACCTGGACCAATACATGATATTCTTGTGGTATTTATAGGATCAGTTCTTGTATTAGGGGGTCTAGGGGTAGTATTACTTACCAATCCAATTTATTCTGCCTTTTCGTTGGGATTGGTTCTTATTTGTATATCCTTATTCTATATTTCATTGAACTCCTATTTTGTAGCTGCCGCACAGCTCCTTATTTATGTCGGAGCCATAAATGTATTGATCTTATTTGCTGTAATGTTCATGAATGGTTCAGAATATTCCAATGATTCCTATCTTCGGACCATTAGAGATGGGGTTACTTCACTGATTTGTACAACTATTCTTTTTTCACTAATGGCTACTATATCAGATACATCATGGTACGGGATTCTTTGGACTACAAGATCAAATCAAATTATAGAACAGGAACTCACAAATAACGTTCAACAAATTGGGATTCATTTAGCAACAGATTTTTTTCTTCCCTTTGAACTCATTTCTATAATTCTTCTAGTTTCCTTGATAGGTGCAATTACTATGGCTCGACAATAAGAAATACTTAGAATGATTCCAAATTCTAAGAATTGCTAATTCTAAATCAAAATCAAAAAAATCCAAATTTTTGGTTCATTAATTATAAGTCAAAATCTATATATCTTTACTTTATTTTAATATTTTTTTACTTTCTTTTATATAAATATTCTCTTTATTTTTTCAATTTTATAAAGATTAGGGAGCCAACCAATAATGTTTGAACACATGCTTCTTTTGAGTGTTTACTTATTTTCGATGGGCCTTTATGGATTGATTACAAGTCGAAACATGGTTAGGGCACTTATGTGTCTTGAACTTATCCTTAATTCGGTTAATATAAATCTTGTCATTTTTTCTGATATGTTTGATAATAGACAATTAAGAGGAAACATTTTTTCCATCTTTATTATAGCTATTGCAGCTGCAGAAGCCGCTATTGGATTAGCAATTTTTTCATCTATTCATCGTAATAAAAAATCAACAAATATCAATCAATCCAATTTATTAAATTATTAGTTATTTTTATTACATAGATAAATCATCCAAAAAAGCCTAAGTCTTTATTCAATTTTTATGCAAAATTGATTGATTCTTTTAATTTGTGGAATTTTTGAATTCCATATATTATATTATAGAGTAGAATATAAGTAACAAATTTATAACTCAATTTGTATTTAGTTATGTGCAACTTGTCTGATAATGATCCTCGAGATCAAATTCGAAATCTATCAGCCTTTTTTTAAAGTAGATTCCATTATTATATGGATTTTTCTATTTTATTGTTCAATTTTTCATAAGTCACTGCTTCATCTGGTATTTAGAATATAATGGATTCGTCCACTACTTTGACCAGATCGAAAATTTTTGATTTCCAAAAATAGACTTTCGAAATTCAATGTCACATTCAGTAAAAATTTATGATACCTGTATAGGTTGTACACAATGTGTGCGAGCTTGTCCTACGGATGTATTAGAAATGATACCTTGGGATGGTTGTAAAGCCAAGCAAATAGCTTCCGCACCAAGAACGGAAGATTGTGTAGGTTGTAAAAGATGTGAATCTGCCTGTCCAACAGACTTTTTAAGTGTTCGTGTTTATCTAGGGCCTGAAACAACTCGTAGCATGGCTCTAGCTTATTGATACGTTACAAAAAGCAAAAGCCCTACCTGAATCATTTGATTCCTCTTTACCGAAAAAACCCGTGCTCGATGAAAGCTATAATCTCGAGCACGGGTTTCTCTAGTCAAAACGTATATCTGACTATCATGAGATATTTTCCTTGGTTAACAACACTTGTTGTTTTTCCCATATTTGCGGGTTCTTTTACTTTCTTTTTTCCTCATAAAGGAAATAAGATATATCGATGGTATACTCTATGTATATGTTTGTTAGAACTTATTCTAGCAGCTTATGTATTTGGTTATCATTTTCAATTTGATAAAAAAATTAATGCAACTTAAGGAAGATTTTCAATGGATAGATGTTTTTGATTTCCACTGGAGATTGGGAGTGGATGGACTTTCTATAGGACCTATTTTACTGACAGGCTTTATTACTACTTTAGCCAGTTTAGCAGCTTGGCCAGTTACTCGAAATTCCCAATTGTTCTATTTTCTAATGTTAGCAATGTATAGCGGTCAAATAGGATTATTCTTTTCTAAAGACCTTTTACTTTTCTTCATCATGTGGGAATTCGAATTAATTCCCGTTTATTTGCTTTTATCCATGTGGGGAGGTAAGAAACGTCTTTACTCAGCTACTAAATTCATTTTATACACAGCGGGAGGTTCTATCTTTTTATTAATTGGAATTTTAGGTATGAGTTTGTATGCTTCCAATAAACCAACACTAGATTTTGAAGGATTAATGAATCAATCATATCCTATCTTTCTAGAAATAATATTCTATATTGGCTTCCTTATTGCATATGCTATCAAATTGCCGATTATACCCCTACACACATGGTTACCAGATACACACGGAGAAGCACATTATAGTACATGCATGCTATTAGCTGGAATTTTATTAAAAATGGGAGCATATGGATTAATTCGGATTAATATGGAATTATTACCCCACGCCCATTCTATATTTTCTCCTTGGTTGGTAATAATAGGAACAATCCAAATCATTTATGGAGCTTCAACTTCTCTTGGTCAACGCAATTTGAAAAAGAGAATAGCATATTCTTCTGTATCTCATATGGGTTTCATAGCTATAGGAATTGGTTCTATAACTGACATGGGACTAAATGGAGCGATTTTTCAAATGCTTTCTCATGGATTTATTGGTGCTGCACTTTTTTTCTTGGTGGGAACCTGTTGTGATAGAATTCGTCTTGTGTATCTCGAAGAAATGGGGGGAATATCTATCTCAATGTCAAAAATCTTTTCTTTGTTCAGTAGTTTCTCAATGGCTTCTCTTGCATTACCAGGAATCAGCGGTTTTATTGCAGAATTTTTAATATTTCTGGGACTTATTACTAGTCAAAAATATCTTTTAATGGCAAAAATCATAATTATTTTCGTAATGGCTATTGGAATAATATTAACTCCTATTTACTTGTTATCTATGTTACGTCAGATGTTCTATGGATACAAGTTCTTTCATGTTTCAGAAAGAAATTTTTTTGTTTCAGATTCGGGATCACGGGAACTTTTCCTTTCAATCTGCCTTTTTTTACCAATAATAGGAATTGGTATTTATCCTGATTTTGTTTTCTCATTATCCATTGAGAAAGTACAAACTATTTTATCTAATTATTATATTGGATAGTTTTTGATTTCTTACAAAGAAATCAAATATTTCTATTTATTTCAAGAAATCAAAGATTTCTTCGTTGAATTTTTGCTTGGATATATATATCCAAATATTTTGTCTTTTCCTTTTACCTTCATAGTTTCAATATTGTTTGGTTTAGATTGATCTTAACCAGATGTTTTTTTTTTTCAATTATTTTTATTGAATATTGAATTGAATATTCAATATTCAAGATAATTCAAGTTTGAAATAGAGTAATCAAAAATCATTTAGATCATTCCGGATTTTCTTATCACTTTATTTTTTGAACTTTGCTATGCAAATCGACAATACCATAAGCTTGTTAACATATTTATCTATTAATCTAATTGAATGAACCGTAGCTATGTAACCCTATTCCTAAAAGATTGATACCAAAATAGCATACCCAAATAAAAAGAAATCCAATAAAAGCTATAAAGGCAACATTTTTACCTTTCCAATTTTGGTTCATTCTAACATGCAAATAAATACCAAAAGTAATCCAAGTTATTAATGCCCAAGTTTCTTTCGGATCCCAGCTCCAAAAAGCTCCCCAGGCTTCATTAGCCCATACGGCTCCGCAAAGAATGCCCAAGGTTAATAAAGCAAATCCAATACTAATAGTACGATAACTCCAGGAGTCCAAATCCTCAATGAAATCAATTTTGAAATAATTTGGAAAATATTTTCGATAGTACTCTACTAGGTCTAGAGTTTCAGCCATTGTTAATCCTCCTTTTGCTGAGTCTAATATTCGACTTTCAATTTCTTTTGAAACTGCATCGTTAGTTGCCATCAAAATTAGAACAGCAATTGATAGTAAGCACCCAATAATAAGAACTACATAACCAACCATTATTATAGATACATGCATTAATAACCACAAAGATTGGAGCGCAGGCACTAATATTTTTAATTTAGGTATTTCGGGTGAGAAAAATAAACCCCATACAGCAAAAAAAGCTTGAGTCAAAATTGTACTCGTTATAGTGATTTTGTTTAATTCATTTTGGTTATTCCGAGTTTTCAAAATGAAATAAATTAGAGAAGAAACACATGAAAGAAAGGCTAAAGATTCCCTTAAATTAGTTAGGGGAAAAAATCCAGATTCGATCCAAAGGAAAATCAATAATGCAGTGGTACAAAAAAAACAAAAAAACAGACCTATTTCTGAGGAATTGCGTAACTCGAGAGTTTCACCAAAACCAAAAATAGAAGAAATAGCAGAAAAAATGTTGATCAAAATGACAATTAAAATAAAAGAGAATGACAACATATTTAAAATATGTTCTATAGCAGCAAGCGTTATAGTCATAAAAAGTACTCCTTTTTGATTTTTTACGGCGATTTTGAATAGTTGTACTTTATATTATAAAAAAAAAAGTGTTAGTTGTGCAAGGTGCCGCCACTCGGACTCGAACCGAGACACACAGGGTACTGCTTCCTAAGAGCAGCGTGTCTACCAATTTCACCATGGCGGCTTATTATAAATAATAAGCCAATTCATAATCAATTGTCAAGATTCCAAAATTCTATTTGAAATAAGAAACCTTAGAATATATAAAGAAAAAGATTTGTTTCATCTTGGATTGAAATTCTAAATAAAGTAACTTTGACTTAGTCAAAATTTGCTTCTTAATATTTTTAATATTAATATTGACCCTTTTTTCGAATTTATCTTATTTTCTGAATCAAGAATGATAAAAATTCTTTGATTTTTAATTATTTAAAATCTTAGTAGAATAATAAAAGAAATAAATAGTTTTCTTTTTATATCATTTCAAATTTATTATAAGATTTTAAATCTTAATTAAAAATTTTTTTCTTAAAAAAATATATATATATATATATATGGAATATATGAATGGAACTAGATATTTAAAAAGTAGAGCACCTATGATATTTAGGTGCTCCGAGGCATTTGGGCTATTTAGTAGTAGATCAATCTAGTGAATTTCAATCTTGATTGGAGTCATCTTCACCCGATCCATTTTGATCGGGCCAGCGAATTTTTGCTTCCTTTAATTCCATCAGGTAAATACATAAAAGTAAATCTGGATTACTTTTGATAAAATAATCCAAAAGATCTCGTTCTTCACTTTGTAACAAAGAACGAACTTGATTTCTTTGGTTTTGGCAATGGCCATATAAGTATCTTCTCAATTCCTCTATACACGAATCAAGTAATTCTTTTTCCGAAGAAAGGCCGGCTCTGAACCTCGACAAAGCCTCATATATTTGATCCAATTGAGCCTTATTGGAGTAATATTCATCCATACAATAGGTTTTGCACATATAGTACATATATGTGTATCTATAATGCTCCTTCCTTTCCTGTACTTCCGTAGTAAGTTTGTACTTATCTCGAATTTTCAATTCATATATGATTGCTTCATCGAATCCGTCTTTAGTTAGACTATCTTCTAATACTCTACGGGTTTCTTCCAAATTTTCCATTCTGTTCGGTAACAGAGAATTTAATAGTTTAAAAAATTCCTTAAAGGAAATTACCTTTTCATCACAGGTATAGGTGATGGTCAGGACTTTTAGGAGCAGATTTTTGGTTTTAACATGCTCTCTTAGGAAATAGGGAAGCACCCCCTCGACTGGAATGGTGCTTCCAAGTAATACGTATTCATGAAAACCGTTTTCGAATTCTGCATTTTCGATTTCTTCAAAAAACGCACACATGGTTAAATCTGGGTGGATTTGAGTAAAACACTCAACGATATCAAAAATATCCATAATAGACCCTCCAAATTTTTCTCCAAGATCCTTGGATCTAGTGTCGATTGGAAGATAAATCTCTTTTACAAAAAAAGAAAGTAATTCTTTCGAACTTACTTTTTTATTTTTGAAATTGAGTAAACAACTACTCAATCTGTCTAGCAGGACCTCATTCAAATGGGCCTCTGCTTTACAAATTTCTTTAGAGATATCACTTATCTCCGCTTCCGTAATTCCTGGGAGCATGTGTCGTTTTTTCATCGAAAACAGGATTTTTAAAAAAATTGAATACATATTACGTTGTTCTAAATGGGTTTTTTTTGCATTAGTCCTATTTTTTTGTTCTTCCCTCTTAGATAAGACAAGGTCTATTTGTTTCATTAATGTTTCAAAGGTTATAAAGTTTTGCCCAAATATATGAATGTAACCTACTATTTGGAGCAAATAGACTTTGTTACTATAATAATCGCTTAAAAATAATTCTATGACTCCCATAAATTGACAGTAACCGCCGGCACTAAATCGAGGATCGTTTCTAACCATGGTGTGTTCTCCTTTTTTTTTTTTTTGAATTTTTATTCTTTAGAATCTCTAGAAGAGATGGAATAGAATAAATTAACTGGTTTTTAGAATTAAAAACCATATGAATTATGATTAGATTTTCAATCAAAAAATCTGAAAATTGATTTCAAAACTATTCAATTTTTCACAATATAAAAAGGAATTTATTTTCCTTTTTATATTGTAAAAAGGCCATTAAGAAGTATTTGAAACCCTAAAAAAAATATCCATTTTAAGAAATAATCTATATTCTATATATAGAATATTTTTCAAGTTGTAATTAAAACTTACTCTTAATTAGTTATTTGAACTATAACCAAATAGTTCATATTACTTAATATAGTTAAGTACAAAATTATTCAAAAATTAAGAATTAAGAATTTAGTTTGAATTTCTATTAATGTAAATCAGTTTTTACAAAGCTAATTCTTATTAAATCGAAAGTATTTGAGTCTATATCATTTGAGTCTATATCATTTGAGTCTATATCTATTTGACTAGTTTGTTGTACAAACAAACCAAAACCAAAAATCTTATTATTTGATTGTTCTTGTATCAACCTTTTTGAATTTCCCCAAAAAACTGATTTTGCTAAGGATTGGGCTTTTAATGCGGTTAAATATCCGTTTTTTAACCAGATATTTCTGCGAATCCGTTTTTTTGACACAGAAGTACGTTTTTTTGGAACTGCCATTTCAAAATCAAATTATTTATTTTTCTTTTTTATGTGAAAGACATTTATTGTTCAGAAAAAACAATTATTCGTTGATCATAATAGATATTTTTCTAATATCTATTAAAAAACTCTTGACTATGACCATTTATTATTGTTTGATCCGACTTCACAAACAAAAATAAAATATTTGTTTGTATTTTATTAGGTATCTAAATAGAAAACAAAGAAAAAACCGAATAAAATAAAGAAAAGGAAGAATTCCATAATACGATAAAACAATGGAGAATCTTGTTAATTGAATAATAATATATTATTCAATAATTCGAATAAAAACAAAAACTATTCAATTTTTAAAAAATTGAATATTACATATCAATTTTTATAATTTTTGAATCTATGTGTTAAAATTAAAAAAAAACCAACTGAGCTATAACCCTTCTCCGAAACATTTTAACAAAAAAAAGATTTTTTGTCAAGATAGATTTCATATATTTCTATATGAATTAAAAAAATAGGAAATTTAATAAAAAAAAAGATACAAAAGATAAATAAAAAAATAAATAAGAGGAGACCCTCCCATTTCCTATGTATTTAATTCCTTCTCCTATAAAAAAACTTGTAACACCGATTCCATTTGGAATCCCATCAATTATACGTCTATCAAAAAATTCAGTGAATTTACTTAATCTTCTTATACCGAATGTAAAAACATTCGTATAAAAAATGTCTATACAACCACGATTATATGACCAATTATATATTGGATTTTGTATTTGATCTAAGAAATGTCTTTTAACACCATTTTTGAAAAATGCATTAATAAGATAGAAATTCGAGAAAAAGGAATTTCTAGATCCATAAAAAAAGGATGCTATGCATAATCCGAAAGTTGCTATACTTACTGAAATGAGTGCATTTTGAAAGAATTCATATGAATTCACACATTGGTTTGAACTTTCAATAAAAGAGTTTTTTGATAAATTTAACCATTTTGATAATAGATCAAGATCTATTTCTCTTTCATCAAAGTGAATTCCTATTGAACCAATAAACAAGGTAAAAAAGACTAGTAGGAGAAGAGGAAACAGCATAGTATTATCTAATTCATGAGGATATATAGAAGTATATTTATTTGCAAAAATAGTATTGAAACAGTGTATCTTATTTTTTATACTATTTTTTTTTTTTGAGAAAAAAGAGACATTTTTAGTAATTTTTGATAAAGGCAAAATATTATTATTATTTGATTTCTTGGATCTGCTTTTACCCCATGGAGATATTGAATAAAACAAATTTGTTTTAGTACTACTGTAACCTTGAAAATGCACACGCAAATATCCATCAAAAGTAAGTATATATACTCGAAACATATAAAATGCTGTTAATCCCGCTGTGAAATAAGCTATTATCCCGAAAATTTGAGAATAAAACCAGCTATTTGTAAGAATCTCATCTTTAGACCAGAAACAGGCAAGGGGTGGAATACCACAGAGAGAGAGTGTACCTAATAAAAAAGCAGTTCTTGTAATAGGAATATATTTAGTTAAACCACCCATAAAAACGATATTTTGACTTTTTTCTGTTGAGTATCCAACAATAGGTTCCATTGAATGGATAATAGATCCAGATCCTAGAAACAATAAAGCTTTAGAATAAGCATGGGTGATTAAATGAAATAAAGCAGCTTGATATGAACCTATTCCTAAAGCTAGTATAATATAACCCAATTGAGACATTGTAGAATAGGCTAAGCATCTTTTAATGTCTTTTTGAGCAAGAGCCAAAGTAGCTCCTAACAATAATGTTATTACACCAATTGAAGAAATAATATGCATCATATAAGGTGTTATTAAGAAAAGGGGAAACAGCCGAGCCACAAGAAAAATCCCTGCTGCTACCATGGTAGCAGCGTGTATAAGAGCAGAAATAGGAGTGGGTCCTTCCATGGCATCAGGTAACCATATATGAAGGGGGAATTGTGCGGATTTAGCAATTGCACCAACAAATAATAAAAAGGTACATAAAGTAATAAATAAAGAATTTACTTCATTATTTTGGATTAAATTATTGGTTATTTCAAATAAATCTCGAAATTCGAAACTACCTGTTATCCAATAACACCCTAAAATTCCTAATAATAAACCAAAATCGCCTACACGATTAGTTACAAAAGCTTTTTGGCAGGCGTTTGCAGCGAGAGGTCGGGTAAACCAAAATCCTATTAATAAATAAGAGCACATTCCCACTATTTCCCAAAAAATATAAATTTGTATCAAATTTGAACTTGTAACTAAGGCCAACATAGAAGTATTAAAAAGATTTAAATAAGCAAAAAATCTCAAATATCCTTGATCATGAGACATATAATTGTCACTATAAATAAGAACTGTGATTCCAACAGTAGTGATGAGTACTGACATAATTGAGGTAAGTGGATCAATCAAATACCCAAACTCTAGTGAAAAATCTTTATTAATGGTCCAAGACCATAGAGATTGATAAATCAAACTCCCTTTTATTTGTTGAATAGAAAGGTTCAAAGAAAAGATTATAGTTATAATTAACAAGAAAATACTTGGAAAAGCCCATATTCGGCGAATATTTTTGGTTGCAGCCGGAATAAGAAGAAGTCCAAGCCCTATGAATATAGGAACAGGAAGTGAAAGAAAAGGTATATATCCATACATATTGATGTATATGTTCCATAAAAAATGAAGAAGATTAATAATTTTAAATTGATATTCTTTTCTAAAATTTCGAATTCACCAATTCTTATCTTTTTGAAGTAAGATATTTGAAACTTAATAATAATGTAAAGAATAAAGAGAAAATATGGGAATAAGAAAAGAAGAAATCAGACAATAAGACTTTAAGTTAAATAAAAAAATTTACAATTTTTGTGCTTTATTTGATATGATATGAGAATATCATGAAAATATTAATAAGTTTTTTACAAATCGATTTCTTAAGAAACAAAAGGGAATTCTGATTCAATAAAACTAGGATAAAAAAATCTTTTTTGATTTTTAAAATTCTTAGATGAACGAATTTGGCCTTTTTTAACTAATTTCACTATAAATTAACTAGGAAATCCAAATTAGTTAAATCAACTAAATAACTAACTGGGAAAGAAGAAGTCAAAAATAAAGGAAAAAGGGGACCAAAAATTTGGATTTTTTTGATTTTGATTTAGAATTAGCAATTCTTAGAATTTGGAATCATTCTAAGTATTTCTTATTGTCGAGCCATAGTAATTGCACCTATCAAGGAAACTAGAAGAATTATAGAAATGAGTTCAAAGGGAAGAAAAAAATCTGTTGCTAAATGAATCCCAATTTGTTGAACGTTATTTGTGAGTTCCTGTTCTATAATTTGATTTGATCTTGTAGTCCAAAGAATCCCGTACCATGATGTATCTGATATAGTAGCCATTAGTGAAAAAAGAATAGTTGTACAAATCAGTGAAGTAACCCCATCTCTAATGGTCCGAAGATAGGAATCATTGGAATATTCTGAACCATTCATGAACATTACAGCAAATAAGATCAATACATTTATGGCTCCGACATAAATAAGGAGCTGTGCGGCAGCTACAAAATAGGAGTTCAATGAAATATAGAATAAGGATATACAAATAAGAACCAATCCCAACGAAAAGGCAGAATAAATTGGATTGGTAAGTAATACTACCCCTAGACCCCCTAATACAAGAACTGATCCTATAAATACCACAAGAATATCATGTATTGGTCCAGGTAAATCCATTATGTAAAAAAAAAAAGAAAGAACTTCAAATCTATCATGACCGTACTAAATGGTCCAGGAAAGGAAAAGGGGTTCCCCTATTTTGTTCTTATATATAATATAGTTTATGATCCATTTATCATAGAATGAAATGGAAATATGGATGAATGGAAATCGAATTTTTATCCGAAAAAAGACTCGTTTGAATAGTGGTTCAAATTGTATATTTCGAAATCATCCCATCACGAAAAATCGATTCTCAGTTTCAATCAAAGAGTGATTCTCGACAATAAATAGTTATGAGTTTGATTTGTAGTTACTGACTAACCAAAAAAAATCTTAGTAATTAGTAATCGTTCTGGAATCAAAGGAATTCTCTTTGTCTATTTGGATTGGAGTCGAATTCCTAACTGTTTGAATTGTGTAATCTCCAATTATTGAGATTGGTAACCGACCCAAAGCAATTTGATTATAATTCAATTCATGACGATCATAAGTAGAAAGTTCATATTCTTCAGTCATTGATAAACAGTTTGTTGGACAATACTCGACACAGTTACCACAAAATATACAAACCCCGAAATCAATACTATAATTAAGCAATTGTTTCTTTTGAATATCTCTTTCCAATCTCCAATCAACAACAGGTAGATCTATCGGGCATACACGAACACATACTTCACAAGCAATACATTTATCAAATTCAAAGTGGATTCGACCTCGAAAACGCTCTGACATGATTGATTTTTCATAAGGATATTGAATCGTGACAGGTAAACGATTTGTGTGGGATAAGGTAATTATGAAACTTTGCCCAATGTACCTTGCAGCTCGTATGGTTTGTTGACCATAATTCATGAACCCAGTTACCATAGGGAACATATTGGAAATATCCATGAAAAAAAGGAAGTTTCTTTCTCTTGTTTGAGAGATATTATGAATCGAGAATCTTGTTATCGTATTCTGTTATTTATAGTGAGACAAGTTGAGAAGAAGTTGTTAATAAAAGATTACCTAGAGAAATAGGTAAAAGAAATTTCCATCCAAGATTTAATAACTGGTCTATTCTCATCCTAGGTAAAGTCCATCTTGTTGTGATAGAAATGAAGAGAAACAAATAAGCCTTAGCTAATGTAATAAAGATATCAATTGTCATTCCAAAAATTCCAGCCATTTGATTTATTCTGAAAAGTTCAGGAATGGGTATGTACGGAATGGAGAAATTCCACCCACCTAAGTAAAGAACTGTGACAAATAACGAAGAAACTAATAGATTTAGGTAAGAAGCAAGATAAAAGAGAGCATATTTGATACCCGAATATTCGGTTTGATAACCTGCTACTAATTCCTCCTCTGCTTCTGGTAAATCAAAGGGCAATCTCTCACATTCGGCTAGAGAAGAAATGAGAAAAACTAGAAAGCCTATAGGCTGACGCCACAGATTCCACCCCCAAAAACCATATTTGGACTGTGCTTCAACTATATCAACTGTACTTGAACTGTTAGATAATCATAGTCGATAATAACATCACAGTTTTCATCGCTATTTCAAAACCGTACATGAAACCTCAGCTTCATACGGCTCCTCTATGGCCACAAAAAATGGAAGGACTAGTTCGGTATTATCGGCATCTTTCTTTGGGGGTAGACAGAATAAAGATACATCGGAGAGTCCCAAATTAGACCAATGGAATTCTGTCTGCTAGAATAATCAAAAACTTGCTTCCGAATTGATCTTATCCTTTATAATGAGAATCTCTCTTTGTTCGGTAATAACTGAATCTTTCAATAAAATACTCGTTATATCAATGAATAAATATAAAGAATTAGGCATTCGTTCATGAATCATGATAAGAATTGTATATGAATCAATATGGAAGAAATAATCAAGAAAGATCTTTTCTTGATTATTCATTCCATATATGGCATTCCATTTCTTTTTTCCTCTTCTTCTGTCTCAGGGGAGGGTACTTCAAAAAAAAATAAAGGATTAATTCGTTCTTGATAGTCATTTTTTGAATCAGTGAATAGGAGCATACTCTAGATCGGAATCGTAGGGAAGTACTACTTGATCATTTCTACCAATTTCAAGTCCTTATTATGATTCGTTTTATGTGGAAAAACCTTTTTTTTGATACCTTCCATTATATCTATTACTAATCCTTTGTGTACCTTGGTGTTCCTAACTGTCCACTGACTTTTGATTGATCGCCGGTATAGTAATACATACAAGACAGTAGTAGAAACTCCATACAGTTGATCTTTTGTTTGCACCCGCTTCAAGATATGATGACTAATCAAAAAATCGCAATCTTGGGATAAACTGTTTATCCCTGCTTATGTTTCCTTCAACTGGATGCTTGTACGTACATAGGGAATGAGATTTTTTTTTCTTACTACAAATGGATAAGTTGTTTTGTTTCACTCATATAACTATCTGGTTTAACTAATCAACCCGAATGCTGAATCAAAAAATGAATGAGAATATCTATTCAATACATTGAACCTCTTTTTCTTCTTTGATTTCTAGAAGAAAGAGAGAGAAAAGTTCATATTCCAGCGAATCACACGTAGAGATATTGATAATACACATAGAGTTAATGGTATTTCATAACTAATTGATTGAGCAGCAGCTCGGAGACCACCTGAAAAGGAATATTTATTATTCGATCCATATCCTGACATAAGAAGGCCAATAGGAGCAATACTTGAAATGGCGATCCATAAAAAAACACCTATACCGAGATCCGCTAAAACAAGACGATACCCAAAAGGAATTACTAAATAGCTTAGTAGAACTGATATGACTGCTATAGACGGTCCGACACTAAACAGACGAATATCTCCTCGAGATGGGAGGAGGTCCTCTTTCAAAAGTAATTTCGTCCCATCTGCTATAGCTTGAAGAATTCCCAACGGACCAGCATATTCAGGCCCAATACGCTGTTGGATCGCTGCGGATATTTCTCTTTCTAACCAAACAATGACGAGTACCCCTATCGTGATTTCCAATATCAGGGTCAAAATAGGTATAATCCATATCAGTCCATAGACTTCTTTGAAAAATCCCGATGTAGAGAAAGAATTGATAGTTTGTACTTCTGTTGTATCAATTATCATTTCAACGATCAACTTCTCCCATAATGATATCTATACTACCTAATATCGTCATGATATCAGCCAATTTCATTCTTTTAACTAGCTCTGGAAGAATTTGCAAATTGATAAAACCGGGTGGACGAATTTTCCATCTCCAGGGGAAAACACTATTATCTCCTATCAAATAAATCCCTAATTCCCCCTTTGGGGCTTCCACTCTGGCATAAAGTTCTTGTTTCGACAATTCAAAATTCGGTGAAGGTTTTTTACTTATAAATCGATATGCAAAATCATTCCATTCGGAATTCTTTGCTCTATCAAAGCGTCGGACTTCTAAATTCTCATAGGGTCCTCCAGGAATTCCCTCTAGAGCCTGTTGAATCATTTTTATGGATTCCTTCATTTCACCGATTCGTACTAAATAACGAGCTAATGAATCTCCTTCTTTTTGCCATTGGATTTCCCAATCGAATTCATTGTAACACTCATAATTATCAACTTTACGAAGATCCCATTGGATTCCAGAAGCTCGTAACATTGGCCCGGATAAACCCCAATTTACTGCTTCTTCTCCACCAATAATACCCACTCCTTCCACTCGTTCCAAAAAAATGGGATTCCGTGTAATAAGTTTTTGATATTCAACAACTCCTGTTAAGAAATAATCGCAGAAATCGAAACATTTCTCTATCCACCCATAAGGTAGATCCGCAGCTACCCCCCCGATACGGAAATAATTATGCATCATTCGCATACCTGTGGCGGCTTCGAATAGATTGTATATCAATTCTCTCTCTCTGAAAATATAAAAGAAAGGAGTCTGTGCACCGATATCTGCCATAAAAGGTCCAAGCCATAACAAATGAGAAGCTATACGGCTCAATTCCAGCATAATAACTCTGATATAGCTAGCTCTTTGAGGTACTTGAACATTTTCCAATTTTTCTGGTGCATTTACCGTTATTGCCTCTGTGAACATAGTAGCTAAATAATCCCACCGTGTTACATAAGGTAGATATTGTAGAATTGTTCGGTTTTCCGCTATTTTTTCCATTCCTCTGTGTAAATAGCCCAATATGGGTTCACAATCAATAACATCTTCACCATCGAGAGTAAGGATCAATCGAAGAACACCATGCATTGATGGGTGGTGAGGACCCATATTGACTATCATGAGATCTTTTCTTGTAACCGGTACAGTCATAACTTTTCCAGTCATATCTTTTCTTCCTGAATTCATTATTCCATGAATTCCTCAAAGTGAGGCTCATCAAAATGAAAAATCGAATACTACTAAATTCCAAAAAATTCAAACGATGAAATTAACGAGTTTGTGGTTCCCGAATATTCAATTGATCCATTAATTTATTATAACGTACTTGATTTTTCTTTGACAAATAAGCCAGCAACCGTCGGCGTTTTCCCAGAATTTTTCGTAGAGCCCTTTCCGATACAAAATCTTTTTTGTGCAATTCGAAATGGGAAGTAAGCCTCTGTATCTTATTGGTGAAACTGAATACTTGAAATTCAACAGAACCTTTGTTTTCTTCTTGTGGAATAATGGGAGTGGATGAATTTTGGACCATAAATAACAAAATTTTTCTATCTTTTTTCTTTTTCATGGATGATTTTTCCGATCAGGAAAAATCAAAAAATCAGGATTATGCCAGTTATTTGAATCTAGTTTTGGATTTATTCATATACTACTTTGTTATTCTATCCAAATCAAATGGAAGATTTGATTTGGATAGCAGGAGATAATCCATTTCTGTATTAAGGAAAAATGTCTTTAACGACAATTTGAAGAACTCTGCTAATTTCTTGATTCCTATGTTGGTATAGGAAATACACTATTTTCGAATTCTAGATTTTGGATACATACGTATCCTTAACATACTGAAACGACTTCCATTATTGGTATTAAACCAATAGCGATTCATACATAATAAATCTTCGAATCGGAAATTTGGCCAAAGAAAAGATTTGCATTTCACGAATTCATTGGGATCTGTATTTAGTTCCTTCTCATTGAAAACATTGAATAATTGGCTAGAGTTTTTTTTTTGTTTTCTTTTTTTTTTTTTTTTCTTTCCATCGGATCGCTTTCTATCCCTAACATTCCAATTAGGGTAATTGAAAGAACTTAAAATTCGCAATTCTCGACAACGCCTAGAAGATAGAATATCTTCAGGACGAAGGAAGTCCTGACTTTGATGCTCATTTTCATTGAACAATGAGATATTGATACTTATCATTTGATATAAAATGGATTTCCCGTCTATTTTCTGACATAGACGAAATTCGTCGAATTTCAGATATTGATTTTCTAACAAAGAGGGGACACTGTCACTTTTCTCTGTTAACATTTCCATTAGTTCCAAATCTATCTCGCCTTTCTCGATCAATTTGGTACTTACTTGTTGTGGATCTCTTCTACGAGGTATAGGAATCCCCTTTTCCTTTTTTTGCAGATAGTCTTTGAACAGTCTAAGCAGGTGATAGCTCTCGTCTATCCCACTTTTTATTTTTTCTTGGTTTCGGGGGTATCCAATCTTAATTGGTAAAGGAAAGATTTTTTGATCAAGAAATCAAATTCTTGCATGTCATTTAATCCTCTGATTATCTTCTTTTTCTTTTTTTCTTCACTTCCCGGTTCTGGTTCATAACGCACTTGTACTATAAAATCTTGTTCTGACTTATTTGTTTTTTTGACATTAAAAATTTTTCCCGCGTTAATAGCTTCCTGCATAGCTTCGTCTTCCGTTTTTTTGCCGTCTTTTGGATCTTTATTTTTTGGATCTTTATTTTTTGGATCTTTATTTTTTGGATCTTTATTTTTTGGATCTTTACGAGGATCCAAATCAAAAAGAAGGAATTTGATTGGCGTAATCCATGGTTTCTTTTTATATTCATTTAAAAGTAGTACCAATTCTGGGAAGAACCAATGAGATCCTATATGGAATCCAAAAACCGTTTCTTCATTCCTTTTTTTCCATTCTTTATTCATTTTCTTCCAATCCAAAAAATCTTCTTTTTGATTTTTTTTTTGATCCGAATCTTCTTCTTGATCTGAATCTTCTTCTTGATCTTCTTTTTGATCCGAATCTTCTTTTTTACCTTCTTTTTGATCCGAATCTTTTTTTTTACCTTCTTTTTTACCTTCTTTTTGATCTTCTTTTTTACCTTCTTTTTGATCTTTTTTTTGATCTTTTTTTTGATCTTTTTTTTGATCTTTTTTTTGATCCGAATCTTCTTTTTGGACCATATATTTTTTGGTCAAATTGTTTTGGATTCTTTCTTCTTCAGTCTTAGTATTTTGATAACCACCTATCAGTGGATTGACCCACAGTTTATTGTTATTAGTATAGGTATCTATATCGCTCTTTTTTGTAAGGAGAATTCGACAATCAAAATATTTTCTATCTTGATTTTTCCATGGATAAGAAAAACTTTCTAAATCTTCTAGATGATCACTAATAGCTAGACTGACAAATCGAGAAATAGATAAGTTCTTTTTATCTTTATCCCCATAGTTCATATATATATTTGCTAAAAGATCATATCTGTAGTTTTTTTTTAATTTTTCTTTTAGACTAAGGAATGAATCAAATCCATAGGAATCAAATGGCATTGAGTCTTTATTTGGAATCATACAATGTTGATTCATTCGATTTCGCCATTCTTGCGGTTCTAATTGGGACCATTTGGTCTGAGATAAATTGTATTGATAATGACCCCTTAACCAGTTTTTCCACAATTGACTCTTAGTCATTTTCTTATGACTTGATTTGGAATTAAATATCCCTCGATAATAATCTTTCATTTGATCCTTAATAAAAGGATAGGTTTCCTTTTCCTTATATTGAAGTAAAGAACTAAAGTGATATTTGTTAAGGAATGGGCTTTGTGATAATTTGTAAAATACATATTCTTGGGACAAGGAAGATAAGTCATAATCCATTTTTGAATGATTCTTTTTTTGAGTCCAAAAAAAGTTCATTGTATTTTGATCTCTTTCCTTCTTCCCTTTTTGATTTGTTTTATTCTTGTAAATGAATTTCTTCATTTTTTTTTTTATTGATTCAAAGAAAAGTTGCGAATTTTTCCTAGTCCTAGGAAGGTTGTTAATCATCCATAGCAAGATATTTATGGATGTTTTTTCAATGAAATATTTGAGAAAATAACCTGATTTGCGTATTAATCGAATAGTATTTCTTTGAAATATCTTCCAAATAGGTTTCTGTGATTCCGGTCTTTTATCATCACAAATGAGAAGTATTTTGTTCTTTTCTTTTGTGATTTGTTCTATTTCATTTCTGATTCTGATTGTTCCATCAGACCAATTTTGCATTTGTATTTCTATTACTGACTCAATTGTCAAATTCATGGATGGGATTTCAATGGTGGGTTCATGAATAATATTCTTATTGATTTTGGAATCTTTTCCATTTTCAGTCGGTTCATATACTTTTCTTTTTTTTCCTTCGAAAACTTCGAAAAGTAGAAAAGATTTCTTTTTCACTTCTCTCATTTTTTTTAAAAGTTCTTTAAAAATGGGTTGAAAAAAGGAACGTTGCCTTTGGGGAGACCCAAAAGGTACGCGTGTTTCTCTTCCAAAAACTGTTAAAAAAGTTGATTTTCTTACTTTTTCTTTTCTACTTCGCCAAGGTTTCAAACGAAAAGGAAATAGAATCTTGATCTGAATACCATCATTTAACCAATTCATGGGAAATTCTGTTTCTGATAATGCAACACCATTATAAATACATTTAACATGCATTTCTTTCTCCCATTCCTTGAAATCCTCATCCCATTCGGATGATTGGAATAAAACCATCCGGCCAAGATTTTTAGCTATTATCAAAGAAGGTAATACAATTTTTTTTCTAAGAAAAGAGTGGGTTAATAAAAGCAAACCTCTCATTTGTTGAGTGAACTCATCTGCATCCCAAGTTTCTGCTATGGATCGACGTCGTTCTTCTTCGCTCTCTTTTCTTCTCATCTTGCTGTTTTTCCTTTTCTCTACCAAATCGATTTCCTTTATCTTTTCCTCTTGCAAGATTTTCCGTTCTTGTTTTCTCCCCACCGAATTCCTAAGAATGAAAAAAATCTTTGAAAAGATTTTCAAAAAGATACCAAAAACAAAAAAAAAGATTTTTCGAAAAAAAGAAAAAAGCTTGTTTTCTACTCGATCAAAAAAAAGCGGGGAATGTGGATGTGGTTGATACAAGTCCCAAATAACTGTTTTACGTTTTAGACCACGCATGCTTCCTTTGATTGCACCTCGATAATAATCCGGTACTTGCGAGTAATGTACCAAAACTATATTTCTTGATTGCGGCCATTCGTCCTCCTCATCTTCTTCCTTCTGCTCATCTGATTTCTTCTTCTCATCAGATTTCTTCTTCTCATCTTCTTCCTTCTTCTCATTGGATTCCTTCTTCTCATCTTCTTCCTTCTTCTCATTGGATTCCTTCTTCTCATCTTCTTCCTTCTGCTCATCGGATTTCTTCTTCCCCTGCAGAGCCACATCACTATCATCCATTACATAAAGGAGAATGTCTCTGAATTTGCGCAAATAAATTTGCGCGAATACTTGTTTTTTCCCTTTCCCTTTCCTCGTCTTTTTTTTGTTTTTCCCCTTCTTCCCCATATTTTTCCTGAGCTTCACTGTCTTCTTTTTCTGGCCGTTCTTCCCTCACTTGCAGGTCGTCCATAAAGCCACTTAGCAATCGAGGAAGATCTTTCTTGATTTCCTGGAAATCTTTTTGAAAAAAATTAAAAAAGTTCCTTCCCTTTTTTGGCTTTTTTAGAACTTTTTTAGTAGTTGGATCAGCCACAATTATTGTGTACAACAGGGTTTGTGGACTGCGGTGTACTCGTTCCATCCAACGTAAGTGATCGTGGGCATCCATAAGGACTGCACTCAATGATGGAAATAGTTGGATTACGGGATTAATAAGCGCCTTTTTAGATTTCAATTTTTCATATAGTTTTTTATGACTGTCTTCGTGATCTTCTCTTTTTTTTTTTTCGAATTTTTTCATTTGTTGTGTCAGATCAGCTATAGTAAATGGATTTCCTATGTGTTTCAGAGGCGCTCTTTCTGATATCCTACGATTTGATCCCTTCAAAAGGGGATCCTTCCGTTTAGAAAAGCATAGTTCTTCATTTTCATCATTACATAATCTGGCTCTTTTTTCGAGGATATCTAGAGCAAGAAATCCCTCTTTCTCTTCTAGAACTTTGATTCGACTTCTTAATTCATTGATTAAGTTGTACTTTTTTTTTTCATTTCTATAAATCCATTTATAATATAAATATTTCTTAGATTTAGAGAATTTTTTTAATCTTTTTAATTCAGATAATTTTCTTAATGCATTTACTATTCTTAATTTCTTTGTTTTCGGATCCGAAAACCAAAAAGAATTGATTAAAGCTAGTTGTTTTACTAGCGTGTCCAAATACTCCTTGAAACCATGTCTATATGTAAAAGATATTCTTTTCTTCCCATCACTTAGACATGTACCAAAATAATATTGCCCCATTTCATTTTGTACAGGAATGTCTTGTACAGCACGCTCGTACAATCGATTTTTTTGGTTTTGGATATATCGTAATGGACGATTCCATCGTCTAGAATCAAAAAGATTAGTAACTAATATTCTTGTAAACGCGAATTTAGTCTTTTCCTGCTCTTCTTGATTTCTAACTAATTGAGTATTCTTCGTTTTGGAACTTGTTTTTCCATTTCTTTTTTCCTGCCTTTCTTGATTTTGCTCTTTCATCTGCTTTATTTTTTCTAGTGTTTCGGCTTTTTTGTTTCTCCGTTTCTGATTGACCAAAGGATATGGAACGCTACCTAAATAGAAGATACAGATGACAAAAGAGAAAATACGGAAGACTTCTTCCATAGAAGATATATATGTCCAATCCATGAGAGTGTACTTCCAATGCAACACAAGACCCTTGTAGTTCGTTGATTTATAAAAATAAAAATAAGTTTGCCGTACCCAGAATAATACCAATCCAAGCCATTTTATGAAGAAAATTTGAGCAATGAACCAAGCACCAAAACTGCTTATGATGAACAACATTTTGTTGTTACATCGAAACATATAAATGTTGGCTAATCTAGCCAACGTTGCGCTTGGTAAAACAAAATGATTTAATAATTGAAAAATCACATTACTCAGGAATACACATTGAATACCGAAATTACGTATGGAATTTCGGGTAGTTAGTCCATATTCATAATCCAAAAAGTCCTCGTCATTATACGATGCGAAATGAAACAAAACATATAAAGCAACTAGCATAGTTATTGTATGAGCCTGACTCAATGCTAGATGCAGAGGGAAATAATAAACTGATACGAGCATTATAAGTTGCCCGACAAGAAAACCAGTTGTCGACGCAACATTCCTCTCGCTCCCTTCTTCCATAACACGAGTTTTAATAAGAAAGAAAAAAGAGGGTCCTATCGAGAATGCGCTTAAAAATCCAAAATAAAGTCCGAATACGACGACCGATTTTGTAGTTTTACTACAAAAAGTTTGTACAATGCGAATTATCATTTTCATTTCTCTTCGATTTTTAAGATATTGGTTGTTTATTAGAAAATTAGGTAATATTTCTTCACTGATTTCCAAAAAGAAATATCCTTTTTCACGAAAAAAATCCCATTAGTTGCTCATTATTCATCGACCCCTAAGATCGATCTAGTAATGATCAAATTTCTATTCTCTTTACTAAATCATGTAAAACTTGATGTTCAAAAAAATTCGGAAAATCTTATTTATTTATCGTAATAGGAATCTTATTTATTTATCGTAATAGTTTCTTATTACTAAGAATAACATATTCAATTCCTA
>JAMFTS010002213.1:0-24918 GCA_028095005.1 Rhynchospora pubera | reverse complement strand
TAAGCTTATTGCCTCTCTTTTTATGAAAGAGAGAAAGGCTGTTACTAAAACTCTTAAACCTATTTCTTGATTTTTTTGAATTCCACTGGATAAGTTTTTTGATTTTGTCGAACTAGGAATTAGAAAAATCCAGTATCAACAAATTGGATTTTAAGAATAACATATAGAAAACGGAATTCTAAGTATCTTGTTGAAAAGGCGACACCCAGATTTGAACTGGGGATAAAGGATTTGCAGTCCCCTGCCTTACCGCTTGGCCATGTCGCCAAATGCAATCCAAAATTCATCAAAAAGATTCAATTTTTTTTTCTTTAATCCATTAATTTTGTTTATTTCTTTCCGAAAAAGAAGGAGAGTTCTATTTTGTATTGGATTTATTCAAAATAGATCGTTATCTTCGATCAATTCTATTTCAAAACGCATACTCTTTAAATGAAATGAAGAACTTCTTCTTTTGATCTTTTCAAGAATTCTTGAAAGGATCAAAAAGGATTTTCGGTGATAGATTCCAAAATTTAGGTCAAATTAGAACCATTAACTAGAATTTGATTTTGAATAATAATCATTATTCATTTTATTTCGGATTTTTTGATTTGTTATCTTAAAATAACAAAGAATTCTTAAATTGATATTATATCTTCAATTGCATATCGTATCTTTAATACGATAAACAAAATCAAATTGATATACAATTGATCAGTATCAATTGCTTGAAAAAATCAAGCCTTTTTCTCCTTTTCAATTCGAAATTTTGAAAATGAGGAATTCGAATTCAACATTCATTTATATGTAATGTAAACCCCAGAATAGAAATAATTACATAGATTCTAAGTAAGAATCTTACTTATGCATATACTATCCCAAACTAGAGAGAATTTTTTGCACCGTATCGAATGTATTGAATACAATAACTATATGATCTAGTTCGAACTCTGTTGTTCCAAATGCAATTCCAAAAAAATTGGAATATGCAGATGAATAGATAACTATACCAACATGCCCTTACAAAATACTATTTGATTAGTATAATCATTTTGTTATGCAATTCAATACTATTTTATCAATTCTAGGAATTGAATATGTTATTCTTAGTAATAAGAAACTATTACGATAAATAAATAAGATTCCTATTACGATAAATAAATAAGATTTTCCGAATTTTTTTGAACATCAAGTTTTACATGATTTAGTAAAGAGAATAGAAATTTGATCATTACTAGATCGATCTTAGGGGTCGATGAATAATGAGCAACTAATGGGATTTTTTTCGTGAAAAAGAAAGCTTCAGATCAAGATAAGATGATCCGGAATGAAAACGAGGGGATGTCCACAATACCTGGGTTTAATCAGATACAATTTGAGGGTTTTTGCAGATTCATTACTAAAGGCTTGACGGAAGAACTTGATCAGTTTCCAAAAGAAAAAATGGAAGATATAAATCAAAATCTGGAATTTCAATTATTTGTGGAAAGATATCAATTGATAGAACCCTTGATAAAAGAAAGAGATGCTATCTATGAATCACTTACATATTCTTCAAGAATATATGTACCCGCAGGATTAATTCGAAAAATCAGTAGAAATATGCAAGAACAAACCGTTTTTATAGGAAATATCCCTATAATGACTTCCCTAGGAACATTTATTATAAATGGAATATATAGAACTGTGATCAATCAAATATTGCAAAGTCCTGGTATTTACTACCGTTCAGAATTGGATAATAAGGGAATTCCTGTCTATACCGGGACTATAATATCAGATTGTGGAAGAAGGTTCAAATTAGAAATGGATAGAAAATCAAGGATATGGGCGCGTGTGAGTAGGAAACAAAAGATATCTATTTTAGTTCTATTATCAGCTATGGGTTTGAATCTGAAAGAAATTCTAGAGAATGTTTGTTACCCTGAGATTTTTTTGTCTTTCCTGAATGATAAGACAGAAATACAGATTAGTTCAAAAGAGAATGCGATTTTGGAGTTTTATAAAAAATTTTCTTCTATAGAAGAGGAAGATATGGAATTTTCAGAATTCTTATATCAAAAATTATATCATGAATTTTTTGAAAGAAAATGCGAATTAGGAAGGATTGGCCGACGAAACATGAACCGGAGGCTAAATCTTGATATACCCCAGGATAATCTATTTTTGTTACCACGAGATGTATTGGCTGCTGCGGATCATTTGATCGAAATCAAATTGGAAATGGGTACACTTGATGAAATGAATCACTTGAAGAATAAACGTATTCGTTCTGTAGGAGATCTCTTACAGGATCAATTCAGATTGGCTCTCTTTCGTTTAGAAAAAACGATTCGGAATACTATATCTTTAGCAATCCGTGATGAGAAATGGGTATCAAGTCCTCAAAAGTTGGTAAGTTCAACTTCATTAACAACTACTTATGAATCGTTTTTTGGCCTTCACCCCTTATCGCAAGTTTCAGATCAAACTAATCCATTAGCACAAGTCGCTCATGGACGAAAATGGAGTTTTTTGGGTCCTAGAGGGTTGACGAGTCGAACTGCTAGTTTTCGGATCCGAGATATACATCCTAGCTACTATGGGCGTATTTGCCCAATTGATACATCCGAAGGTATTAATGTTGGACTTAATGGATCGTTAGCTATTCATGCGAGGATTGGTCATTGGGGATCTATAGAGAGTCCGTTTTATAAAATACCTGAGAAACCAAGAAAAAAAGAAGCACAGATGGTTTATTTATCACCAACTCGAGATGAATATTATATGGTAGCAGCAGGAAATTCTTTGACCTTGAATCGCGGTATTCAAGAGGAAGAGGTTGTTCCCGCTCGATACCGTCAAGAATTCCTAACTATTGCGTGGGAACAGATTCATCTTCGAAGCATTTTTCCCTTCCAATATTTTTCTATTGGAGCTTCCCTTATTCCTTTTATCGAGCATAATGACGCAAATCGAGCTTTAATGAGTTCGAATATGCAGCGCCAAGCAGTTCCACTTTGTCAGTCCGAGAAATGTATTGTTGGAACTGGATTAGAAGGCCAAACGGCTGTAGATTCGGGGTTTTCAGTTATAGCTGGACATCCGGGAAAGGTCTTTTTTACTGATAATCACAAGATCCTTTTATCAAGGAATGGGAATATTTTAAGTATTCCTTTAGTTAAGTATCAAGGTTCCAACAAAAAAACTTTGATCCACCAAAAATCCCGGGTTCAGAGAGGTAAATGTTTGAGAAAAGGTCAAATTTTAGCAGACGGTGCCGCTACAGTTGGTGGGGAACTCGCTTTAGGGAAAAACATATTGGTAGCTTATATGCCATGGGAGGGTTACAATTTTGAAGATGCAGTACTAATTAGCGAACGTCTGATATATGAAGATATTTTTACGTCTTTTCACATTCGGAGATATGAAGTTAAGACTTATGTGACAATTGAAGGCCGTGAAATAATCACTAAGAAAATACCTCATCTGGAGACTCATTTCCTCCGCAAGCTAGATAGGAATGGGATTGTGATGCTGGGATCTTGGGTAGAAACAGGTGATATTCTAGTAGGTAAATTAACGCCAATGATGGAGGATGAATTGGTACCAGAGGATAGGTTATTAGGAGCTTTATTTGGTAATGATTTAGGCACTACAAAAGAAACTTCTCTAAGACTGCCTATAGGGGGAAGAGGTCTCGTTATTGATACGAAATGGATTGAGAAGGACGATTCGAGTGGTATTTTAGAAATGATTTCTGTATATATTTTACAGAAACGTAAAATCAAGGTAGGTGATAAAGTAGCTGGAAGACATGGCAATAAAGGTATCATTTCCAAGATTTTGCCTCGACAAGATATGCCCTATTTGCAAGATGGAACACCTGTTGATATGGTCTTCAATCCTTTAGGAGTACCTTCACGAATGAATGTGGGACAGCTATTTGAATGCTCGCTTGGATTAGCAGGGGATCTGCTAAAGAAACATTATCGAATAGCACCCTTTGATGAAAGATATGAGCAAGAGGCTTCGAGAAAACTAGTCTTTTCTGAATTATATGAAGCCAGTAAACAAACAAAAAATCCATGGGTATTTGAGCCTGAATACCCTGGAAAAAGCAAAATATTTGATGGAAGAACAGGAGATCCTTTTGAACAACCCGTTCTAATAGGAAAGTCCTATATTCTAAAATTAATTCATCAAGTTGATGATAAAATTCATGGGCGTTCTACTGGGCCTTACTCACTTGTTACACAACAACCCGTTAGAGGAAGGGCTAACCGAGGGGGACAACGAGTAGGAGAAATGGAAGTTTGGGCTCTAGAAGGATTTGGTGTTGCTCATATTTTACAAGAAATGCTTACTTATAAATCTGATCATATTAGAACTCGTAAAGAAATAATAAATACTATGCTTACTGGAGGAAGAACTCCTAACCCCGACGATGATGTGCCAGAAACTTTTCGAGTACTTGTTCGGGAACTACGATGTTTGGCTCTAGAACTGAATTATTTCCTTGTATCTGAAAAGAACTTCCAGATTCATAGGAAGGACGTGTGATCTGAATTAAGCATCCTTTCAATCTTTTTTTATGATGGACCAGTATAAACATCAACAACTTCAAATTGGACCAGTTTCTCCTCAACAAATAAAGGCTTGGGCGACCAAAATCCTACCTAATGGGGAAATAGTTGGAGAGGTAACAAAACCTCAAACTTTTAATTATAAAAGCAATAAACCAGAAACAAATGGATTGTTTTGCGAAAAAATCTTTGGACCCATAAAAAGTGGAGTTTGTGCGTGTGGAATTTCTAAAGAGATTGGGGCTGAAAAAGAAAACCCAAGATTTTGTGAAAAATGTGGGGTAGAATTTGCTAATTCTCGGATACGAAGATATCAAATGGGGTACATCAAACTTGCATGTCCAGTGACTCATGTGTGGTATTTAAAACGTCTTCCTAGTTATATTGCGAATCTTTTAGATCAACCCCTTAAAGAATTAAAAAGCCTAGTATATTGCGGTGTGTGATTTGATCAAAATTCTCATTTGACAGGTTCGAATTGAGAAACTGTCATCCCATTCGATCCATTTGGGATGCCCTTGGTCTGACATGTGTTTTGGAAGAAATAACATGAAACTTAGGATTTTTGGTGTATTCTATACTTCCAATTTGAAGGGGAATTAATCCATGGTCGATTCCGTAATAGATAAACAGGAATAGCTAGTTATACCTTGTGAAAATCGTTTTTCATGAGATTTACCATTCCATCTCTTTCAGAGAAAGATTTTGCTTAATCAAGCAAATTATAGTACGGTTACAGGAGTTTATCTATCGCATATATGCTTCAAGGGATATTAAGACATAACCGCCGAGGTGAGTAGGGGACCTAAAAGATTAAATGGAATGAGATATAGACAAATAAATCCCGTATGAATTCAAGAATCAAAAGTCTTGAAGAGACTTCATAAGGGAAGTAGACTACTCAAGAATTTTACATTCTCATTTTTGATAAGTAATTCATTTATCAAATTGAAGTAAAAGAAGAATGAATCAACGAGAGATTTGTTTTTACTGGGAACTTGAGTAAAGAGTAGTTCTTTGTAACGTTTTATCTAAAAAAGTCTAAAAATAAGAAAGAACTCCTTTTTTATTTAGTGCAACTACTTGAGCCGGATGAGAGGAAACCTTCACGTCCGATTTGAAAGGGGGGAATCCTATAGGAACCTATCTCGATTGTTCTTTTGCTAGGCCCATAGCTAAAAAACCGATTTTTTTACGATTACGAGGCTTATTCGAATATGAAATCCAATCCCGGAAATACAACATTCCACTTTTTTTTAGTACCCGAGGCTTCAAGACATTTCAAAATCGAGAAATTCTGGCAGGAGCTGATGCTATTAGAGAGCAATTAGCTGATTTAGATTTACGAATTCTTATCGAGAATTCATTAGTAGAATGGAAACAATTAGCGAACGAGAAATCTATTGGAAATGAATCAGAAGATATCAAAATTCAAATAAGAAAGAATTTTTTGATTAGACGTATGGAATTAGCTAAACGTTTTCTTCAAACAAATATAGAACCAGAATGGATGATTCTGTACTTTTTACCAGTTCTTCCTCCCGAATTGAGGCCTATTATTCAGATAGATGGGGGTAAACTAATAAGTTCGGATATTAATGAGCTTTATAGAAGAGTGATTATTCGGAATAATGATCTTAGCAGACTATTAGCCTCAAATACCTCTCCGGACACAGATGTTGTAATTTCTCAGGTCAAATTATTACAAGAAGCTGTAGATATACTTCTTGATACTGGGGTCCACGGAGAACCGAAGTGGGATAGTTATAATAAAGTTTACAAATCTTTTTCAGATATAATTGGAGGGAAAGAGGGAAGATTTCGTGAGACTTTGCTTGGGAAACGGGTTGATTATTCAGGGCGTTCTGTTATTGTTGTAGGTCCTTTTCTTTCATTACATCAATGTGGATTACCTCGAGAAATCGCAATAGAGCTTTTCCAACCATTTCTAATCCGCGATTTAATTAGGAAACATTTCGCTTCTAACACAGCGACTGCTAAAAGGCAGATTAGAGAGCGCGAAAAAGAACCTATTGTATGGGAAATACTTCGAGAAGTTATGCAGGGGCATCCTGTATTATTAAATAGAGCGCCCACTTTGCATAGATTAGGCATATTGGCCTTCCAACCTATTTTAGTGGAAGGGCGCGCTATTTGTTTACACCCATTGGTTTGTAAGGGTTTTAATGCAGACTTTGATGGAGATCAAATGGCTGTTCATTTACCTTTATCTTTGGAAGCCCAAGCGGAGGCTCGTTTACTTATGTTTTCTCATATCAATTTGTTATCTCCTGCTATTGGAGACCCTATTTGTGTACCAACTCAAGATATGCTTATCGGACTCTATGTATTAACCACCGGGAGTCGTCGAGGGATTTGTGCAAATAGGTATAATCGAAATAAGTATAATCTATATACTTACAAAAACTGTAAAAATAAACCAGTTGACAATCAAAACAATAGCTATGATACAGAAAAAGAACTTTATTTTTCTAGCTCATATGATGCACTTGGAGCTTATCGGCAAAAAAAAATTGGTTTAGATAGCGCTTTGTGGCTCCGATGGAAACTAGATCCATGTGTTATTGGGTCAAGTGAGGTTCCCATTGAGGTTCAATATGAATCTTTGGGTGCTTCTCATGAGATTTATGGGCACTATCTAATAATAAAAAACGCAAAAGATGAAATCCGGTATATATACATTCGAACCACTCTTGGTCATATTTCTTTTTATCGAGAGATAGAAGAAGCCATACAAGGGTTTAGTCAAGCCCGGTATATTCGTACACTATCGAAACTCAAAAAATCGATTGGGTGATGCTCTTTCTGGTCGGTGAAATTTGATTCGGTTTTTTCTAATTTCACTAGTATCAAAATTTTTGAATGTCTGCATGAATTCGGATTAAAATAAAGGAAATTCTATCTTCAAATCACTGACTCATGTCTATTGTCGAATCCCACTCAGCAAGATATAGAGGTAATTATGACAGAACAACAAGCCTTTTACAATAAAGTCATAAATGGAACTGCTATGAAACGACTTATTAGCAGATTAATAGCTCATTTTGGAATGGGATATACATCCCATATCTTAGATCAACTCAAGATTTTAGGCTTCCATCAAGCCACTGCTACATCTATCTCATTAGGAATTGATGATCTTTTAACAATATCATCGAAACGGTGGTTAGTTCAAGATGCTGAACATCAGAGTTCTCTGATGGAGAAACACCATCATTATGGGAATGTACATGCAGTAGAAAAATTACGTCAATCTATTGAAATATGGTATGCTACAAGTGAATATTTGAAACAAGAAATGAATCCTAATTTTCAGATGAGTGATCCTTCTAACCCAGTCTATTTGATGTCCTTTTCAGGAGCTAGGGGAAATGCATCTCAGATACACCAATTAGTAGGTATGAGAGGATTAATGTCAGATCCACAAGGGCAAATGATTGATTTACCCATTCAAAGTAATTTACGTGAGGGACTCTCTTTGACCGAATATATAATCTCTTGTTATGGAGCTCGCAAAGGAGTTGTAGATACTGCTATACGAACAGCAGATGCTGGATATCTTACTCGTAGACTTGTTGAAGTAGTTCAACACATTGTTGTACGTAGAAGAGACTGTGGTACTATCCAAGGTATTTCCGTGAGCCCTAAAAACGGGATGACAGAAACCTTTTTTGTCCAAACACTAATCGGTCGTGTATTAGCAGATGATATCTATATCGGTCTACGATGCATTGCCACTCGAAATCAAGATATTGGGATTGGACTGATCAATCAATTCATAGCCTTTCGAACACAACCAATATATATTAGAAGTCCTTTCACTTGCAGAAGTACATCTTGGATCTGCCAATTATGTTATGGTCGAAGTCTCACTCATGGTGATTTGGTTGAATTGGGAGAAGCTGTAGGTATTATTGCGGGTCAATCGATTGGGGAACCAGGAACTCAGCTCACATTAAGAACTTTTCATACTGGGGGAGTATTTACAGGTGGGACCGCCCAACATGTACGAACTCCTTTTCATGGAAAAATCAAGTTCAACGAGGATTTGCTTCATCCCACACGTACCCGTCATGGGCATCCTGCCTTTCTGTGTTCTACAAACTTTTATGTAACTATAGAGAGTCGGGATATGATCCATGATTTGAGTATCCCCGCGAAAAGTTTGATTTTAGTTCAAAATGATCAATATGTCGAGTCTGAACAAGTTATTGCTGAGATTCGTACTGGAATATCTACTTTTCCTTTGAAAGAGAGAGTCCAAAAACATATCTATTCAGAATCAGGGGGAGAATTGCACTGGAGTACCGATGTCTACCATACACCTAAACATCCATATAGTAATGTGCATCTATTACCAAAAACAAGCCATTTATGGGTATTAGAAGGAAGTCCTTGCAGATCCGGTAGAGTGTCTTTTTTAGTCCACAAGGATCAAGATCAAATGAATGTTGATTCTTTTTCTGTTGAAGAAAGATTTCTTTCTATTCCTGATCTTTCAATGACTAATAATCAAGTAAGATGTAAAGTGTTGGACACTTCTAGTAAAGGGGAAATTTTGGAACATTTACGAACTGATCAAATCATATCGAATAATCATTCGAATTTCATATATCCTTCTATTCAGGAAGAGAATTTGTATTTCTTGTCGAAAAAGCGAAGAAACCGATTTTTTATCCCATTCAAATACGATAAAGAATCGGAAAAAGAACCAATACCCTATTTTTCGATTTCGATGGAAATACCTATAAATGGTATTTTCCATCGAAATAGTATTCTTGCTTATTTTGATGATCCACGATACAGAATAAGCAGTTCAGGAATTATTCAATATGGAATCATAGAGATGGAGTCAATCATAAAAAAAGAGAATTTGTTTTTGATTGAGGATCAGGAAGTTCCGGAATACCAAACGTTGATTGAGGATCAAGGAATAAAAGAATTTCCGGAATACCACATGTTGATTGAATATCAAAAATATCAAACGTTGATTGAGTATAAAAAAACACAAGAATTGAGTCTGGAAGACCAAACATGGATTGAGGATCAAGAAGTACAAGAATTGAGCCCGGAAGACCAAACATGGATTGAGGATCAAGAAGTACAAGAATTGAGCCCGGAAGACCAAACATGGATTGAGGATCAAGAAGTACAAGAATTGAGTCTGGAAGACCAAACATGGATTGAGGATCAAGAAGTACAAGAATTGAGTCTGGAAGACCAAACATGGATTGAGGATCAAGAAGTACAAGAATTGAGTCTGGAAGACCAAACATGGATTGAGGATCAAGAAGTACAAGAATTGAGTCTGGAAGACCAAACATGGATTGAGGATCAAGAAGTACAAGAATTGAGTCTGGAAGACCAAACATGGATTGAGGATCAAGAAGTACAAGAATTGAGTCTGGAAGACCAAACATGGATTGAGGATCAAGAAGTACAAGAATTGAGTCTGGAAGACCAAACATGGATTGAGGATCAAGAAGTACAAGAATTGAGTCTGGAAGACCAAACATGGATTGAGGATCAAGAAGTACAAGAATTGAGCCCGGAAGACCAAAGGGAAATAGATTCGTTTTTTTTCATTCCCGAAGAAGTCCATATCTTACCAAGATCCTCTTCTATAAAGGTCCGGAACAATAGTATCATTGGAGTAAATACATGGCTTACTTTAAATAAAAGAAGCCGAATCGGTGGATTAGTCCAAGTGGAGAAAACAAAAAAATATATTGAACTCAGAATATTTTCTGGAGATATTCATTTTCCAAGGGAAACAGATAAGATATTTAGGTACAGTGGTCTTTTGATACCACGAGAAACCGGAAAAAAAAATTCTAAGAAATCCAAAAAATGGAAAGATTGGATCTATATTCAAGGGATCACACTTATTAAGAAAAAGTATTTTTTTTCAGTTAGACCTGTAATTCCATATGAATTACCTGATGAGATTGATTTAGCAATGCTCTTCCCTCAGGATCTATTGCAAGAAAAAGACAATCTTCAAATTCGAGTTGTCAATTTTTTCCTTTATGGGGATAACAAGTCAATTCGAATAATTTGTCTCAAAAGTATTCAATTAGTTCGGACTTGTTTAGTATTGAATTGGGACCAAGAACAAAATAGTTCTTCTATAGAAGAAGAGGTTCATGCTGTATTTGTTGAGATAAAGACAAGTTATTTAATTCGCAATTTCATAAAAATTGAGTTACTTAAGCCTACTATTTCATATATTGGAAATAGATATGAAAGAGCAAGTTCAGGATCGATTTCTGAAAATCGATTAGATCGTACCAATATCAATCCTTTTGACTCTAAGACAAAGATTGAATCATTTAGTCAACGGCAAGGAACTATGGGCACTTTGTTAAATCGAAATAAGGAATACCAATCTTTGATAATCTTGTCATCGTCCAATTGTTCTCGAATGGATCGATTCAAAAAGAATACGATTCCAATAAATAGGAATCCCCTATGTATTTTTTGTCAGTTAGGCACTATTTTACCTAAAATAACGAATTTTTATTCATTTACTAATTTAGTAACTCATAATGAGATCTTATTAAATAAATATTTTTTCTCTGCCTATTTTGACAATGGGTTTGATTTTTTTGACAATTTGAAAGAGGTTTTTCTGCTACTGAACATCTTTTCTATAGATATAGAAAATTCTACATTTGATTCATGTTTAATTGTAAGACCTCTCTCTTTTGGAGCAGACTGTCGAAGTATTGAATCAAATCTATAATAGATGTAGAATAGTTCAACTTGAACTAGCTGAATACTGTTTAATAGATGAGAATAGAAGAATTTACAATCCCGATGGCTTTTTTTTAAACCCATTCGATTGGAATTGGTACCCCAACTTTCATGACGATAGTTGGGAAGACACATCGACAACAATAAGTCTTGGACAATTTATTTGCGAAAATGTATGTCTATTTCAAGACAAACCATACGTCCAAAAATCTGGTCAGATTGTAATTCTTAATTTGGATTCTTTAGTTATAAGGTCAGCTAAGCCCTATTTGCTCACTTCAGGCGCAACCGTTCATGGTCATTATGGAAAAATCTTTTATAAAGGAGATGTATTAGTTACATTTCTATATGAAAAATCAAGATCTAGCGATATAACGCAAGGTCTTCCAAAAGTAGACCAAATTTTCGAAGTGCGTTCGATTGCTTTAATATCGAAAAATCTCAAAAGGAGGATTGAAACCTGGAATGAATGTATACCAAGAATTCTTGGAGTACCTTGGGTTTTCTTCATTGGAGCTGAACTAACCATAGCCCAAAGTCGTATTTCTTTGGTTAATAAGATTCAAAAAGTTTATCGATCCCAAGGGGTACATATCCATAATAGACATATCGAGATTATTATACGTCAAGTAACATCAAAAGTGTTGGTTTCAGAAGATGGGATGTCTAATGTCTTTTTGCCTAGAGAGTTAGTTGGGTTATTCCGAGCAGAACGAGCAGGACGTGCTCTGGATGAATCAATCTTTTATCGGGCAATCTTATTGGGAGTAACAAAGGCCTCTCTGAATACTCAAAGTTTCATATCCGAAGCAAGTTTTCAAGAAACTGCTCGAGTTTTAGCAAAAGCTGCTCTGCGAGGTCGTATTGATTGGTTGAAAGGCCTGAAAGAAAACGTTGTTCTGGGAAGGATTTTACCTATTGGTACTGGATTGAAAAAATGTGTACATCCTTCAAGACACGAGAAAAGCTTTGCTTTAGAAAAAAAAACGGAAACTCTATTTGAGTTGGAAATGTTAGATATTATGTTACATCATAAAGAATTATGATGTTCAATAATCTTTATAAGGCAAATTCTGATGAAATGTTATAAAAATCTTGTATTTTTGAGATTTCACTATTCTTTACTTAATATTAAAACGAAAACATATTCATTTTTTCCTTTCACTATAATTTTTGAATTCAATCTGATTATGGATTTTTGAATCAATCAAGTCAGAATAAATCAAATAAGGAATTCAAAAAGTTGGTTAGGGTTTGTGTCATGCATCAATGGTGAATTACCGGTAGAAGGTTCCATCGGAACAATTATTTATTTCAAGGTACATCGTTTTTGATTCTTAAAAAAAAAAGAAAAAACAAAAAGGAAGTGAGAGAGAAAATGATAAGAAGACATTGGAGCATTAATTTGGAAGAGATGATTGAAGCAAGAGTTCATTTAGGTAATAGTCAAAAGAGTTGGAATCCTAGAATAACTCCTTATATCCTTGCAAAGGGTAAAAACAAACGTAAAGGTATACATATTACAAATCTCGCTAAAACTGCTCGTTTTTTATCAGAAGCTTGTAATTTACTTTTTGATGCAGCAAGTCAAGGAAAAAACATTTTAATCGTTGGTACTAAACAATTACCCGAAAAAATTGCAGATTTAGTAGAGTTGGCTGGAATAAGAGCTCGGTGTCATTATGTTAATAAAAAATGGTTTCGTGGTATGTTAACAAATTGGGTCATTACACAAGCGAAACTTCGTAAGTTAAGGAACTTAAAAGCATCAGAAAAGGAGGGTCAATTCAAGTTTCTTCGCAAAAGAGATGCAGCAATCTTGAAGAGAAAATTAGCTATTTTGCAAAAATACCTCAGCGGAATCCAATATATGAAGGAGTTACCTGATATTGTGATCATCATTGATCAGCAAAAAGAACATATAGCTCTTCGAGAATGTATTACTTTAGGTATTCCGACAATTTGTTTACTCGATACAAATTGTGATCCAGATCTTGTAGATATTCCAATTCCAGCCAATGACAATGATCAAGTTTCAATTCGATTGATTCTTAACAAATTAGTGTATGCAATTCGCAAGGGTCATTCTAGCTTTATAAAGAATCATAAAGATCATTATATAAAATCATTTCAATAAAGAATTATAAGATTCTTGAATAAGAATCTTATTCGAGTATTTTGGTTAATCATTTTATTATTGGCCAACATGATATTGATCCAATTATTATTTTATTTTTGTTGCTAATTATTTTTTTATCTTTAATTACTGAAAATAACGAAATGGAAATTCTTTTATTCTTTATGGACGTTGACAAGATCCTTTCATTTAGAAGCACCTTAGGACGGGGATAGCCTATGGCTCTCATGGGTAGGTTTCAAGAGAACTCCTTTTCTATTTTAAAATAGAAAAAGGCCTTCCTTGGATTTGAACCGATAACTTTTGGTTTCGCAGATATTTTTTGACGATTTAAAAATATAGGGAAAAAGTTAGAGAGAACAACTCTCTTTTGCATTAAAGAGAAACCAGCAATTTGAATTAGTTAGGGTTAAATAAAAATTTATTAATATGAATCGAATCCATGTTGTTTATGAAAAAAAACAAGAGTGGCACTCCTAGAAAAGATAACAACAGGAAAAGACGACTTGTGTATGAAGGAACCATTGTGGACCCGATCAAAGATATCCTTTTCCACGTGCGTTTGGATCATAATAATCAAATCGTTCTGGGTTATCTCTCTGGCAATATACGTCGTAATCATATACTTGTAGTACATGGGGATAGAGTCAAGATCGAAATCAGTGAGTTTGATTCAAAAAGAGGAAGGATTGTGTATCGATTTCCCCGTCCCCGAGTATTCTCTGATGGGATAGAACAAACCAAAGATGATCATAAAGCAATGGAGGATCCCACTTCTCCTAAATCATTGTTGGACCCAGAAAACACAAATCCAATGAGCGGCGATTCCGCAGAGGAAAGAGATAGCAAAGACACAAAGCCTAACCAAGATTAGGCAGATTCCGTTGATTTTTCTGTAAAAGATCTCAGTAAATTTCACAATATTCTTTTCTTTACCTATCGGATAGATATGGACTATTATCGGTTGAACCAATGACTATTCATGATTCCATATGGAATCAATTCCATACTGTTTCTAAATAAAATTAGAAGACTGTCATGATAAAACTTCGTTTGAAACGATGTGGTAAAAAGCAACGTGCGACTTGAAGGACATAATTGTCTGTGGATTTTTATATCCACCATTTTCTATAGTAATGAAGATGCTCTTGGCTCGACATAATCTGTTCTGTTCTGTCAAAAGCCTAATTGATATTAGGTTGTCAGTAAACAGTACATGATGGAGCTCGAGATAAAAAAACTTGATTGTTTATCAAACAGGGGAAAGAATCTAGGGTTAGTGAGAATTAATTAATAAAATTCAACTAATTTAAACCAATCTTTGTAAGTATATTTTTAGTATCGAAATCAAAAAGCGAAAAACCAATTCGAACAAGTAGAAAAAATAAAAAGAAAGGTTGTTGGAAACTGGTAAAACTCTTTTGATCATAAGGTGGAATGGGAGTGAATCCTTCGTATTTGATTTATAAAGAAAAGAAGAAAATAAAAAAAAGGTATGTTGCTTTCCTTTTGACAGGAATAAAGGTTTCCGAAGTAATGTATAAACCCAAAGATTCTAGAAAAAAAATATAAAAAATTCCGGAACAAGAAAACACTATTTGAAATTGTCTCAACAATGGAATTGGTGATATTGACAGATATCAGTAGGTTAGAGATAAGACAAGCAAAAGAGTTTAGAGACAGCTCAAGAAATCAATAAGGATTTTCCTTTTGAACTTTTTCAAAAATATTATTTTTTAACTTGAGTTATGAGTATGAATGCTATTTTTTTTCTGTAATGAAAGGAAAAAGGAGTCTATTTGAATCATAGTCTAATTCATGATTTTCTAATTCAATTTTCCATTCTATTCAGAAATTTTGAACATTTTTCTTGAGCCGTATGAAATGAAAATCTCATATACGTTTCTGGGGGACCTTTTTTTTATCTATATCTATCCCAATGAGCCATCTATCGAATCGTTGCAATTGATGCTAGGTCTCGAAGAGAAGGAAGAGATATTGCAAAACTGGGTCTTTATGACCCAATAAAGAAAAAAACTTATTTAAACGTTCCTGCTATTCTTTATTTTCTTGAAAAAGGTGCTCAACCTACAGAGACTGTTCATGATATCTTAAGGAAGACAGAATTCTTTAAGGAAAGAGGTTTGGGTTAATGAAAGCAAGGAAAGAACGAGATTTCGGTATATAAAAAGAAAAAATATATAAAATCTTAAGTAGGAGAGAAGTAGGGGAGTTTGTATTTCTATTTTTCTAAATATTGAATTTCTATTGACAAATTGTATTTGATCAATACAATATTGTATTGATCAAATATAATTTGATCATAGATCAATAAAATGATTTAGTTCGTTCTCTATCTTTTCTTCACTTTATTCAAACATTCGATTTATTCAAACATTCAATTTATTCAAATATTCCATTTGTATTTTATCTTAATATAAGATATCGTCTTTAATAAAGACGAAGAATTCACGAAGAAAAATTGGATCAAAAAAGAAAATAAAAATAGGAGATTTTTCATTTTGCTATGAATGGATTTCCTAGTCGATTTTCTCAATTTTAGTAATTGAATTGAGATTTTTTCTCGAATGAAATTTATGTTTGTAAATTTCACGTTTTTACAGACTTATGCAATAAAATGAATTTGATTTAGATCATATCTACCTGTCTCTTTATTTATCAGTTATCTGGGGTTGCTAACTCAATGGTAGAGTACTCGGCTTTTAAGTGCGACTACGATCTTTTACACATTTGGATGAAGAAAAAAATTCGTCCAGACTTTTGGTAGAGTCTATAAGACCGCGACTGATCCTCAAAGGAAATGAATGGAAAAAACAGCATGTCGTAATAATAAGTTTATTCTTGAATTCTTTCAATTTTTTTACTACTATTTCTCGACTTTTCTTTTATTGAAAGTCGAATTTTTTGGAATTTCTTCTTAATCTGAATCTTTTAAAGTTCTTAAAAACTGTTTTGAGTTTTGGAAGAAGAAAGAAGGAGAATAAAGGAATTCTCCGAATTTTCGTTGGGTCTAGTGAATAAATGGATAGAGCCCTATGGCTCCAATTTTTCGTTTCAAATAAAAAAGAAACGAGCTTATGTTCTTCATTGGAACAATTTCCCGATCTAATTAGATGTTAAAAATATATTAGTACCTGATCGGAGAAAAAATCGATGAGTTCTTTTATGATTGAACTTTTGATCGGATTCATTTTTGGAAGGAATCCTAATTATTCTTTATTTTGAATTGGAGATTAATGTGTAGAAGAAACTGTATATTGATAAAAAAGATTGATTCCAAAATCAAAAGAGCAATTGGGTTGCAAAAATAAAAGATATTTAGCCTGTGAAATTCAAATCCGAACAAATCCAGAAACTAATTTTATGGAAAAAAAAGAATAAAATCTTTTTTTTTGAATAGGCTGGCTGGGCTACTCGTTTCTTTTCCGGAGTATTTTTTCATATTGAATGAAAAGATTTGATAAAATCAAATAACCAATACTCTGTTCTGACCATATTGCACTATGTATCATCTGATAAACCTAGAAAAGCCTCAATTCTTCTGGTTCAAGTAGACATTTCAATGAAAGAATTTCAAAAATATCTAGAAAAATATCAATTTCGTCAACAAAAATGCTTATATCCACTCCTTTTTCAAGAGTATATCTATGCATTTGCTTATGATTATGGTTTAAATGCTCTTTTCGAACCTGCGAAAAAGCTGATTACCTATGACAATAAATCGAGTTTAATACTTATAAAACGTTTAATTACTCGAATCTATCAACCGAATTATTTGATGAATTCGGTTGTTCCAAATTGTAACCACAATCAAATTAAAGAGCCCAACCGTTTTTTTTATGCTCATTTTTTTTCTCAGATGATATCTGAGGGTTTTGGTGTTGTTATAGAAATTCCATTCTACCTAGGATTTCTATTTGCTTCCTCTCGAAATCAAAAAGAAATCTGTAAATTGCAAAATTTACGATCTATTCATTCAATATTTTCTTTTTTAGAGGAGAAATTCTTGTATTTAAATAAGGTGTCGGACATACTAATACCTTATCCTATTCATTTTGAAATATTAGTCCAAATTCTTCAATCTTGGATCAAAGATATTCCATCTTTGCATTTATTGCGATTCTTTCTCTTAGACTATTTTAATTGGAATAGTCTCGTTATTTCAAAGAGACTGGTTTCTATATTTTCAAAAGAAAATAAAAGACTCTCTCGTTTCTTATATAATTCTTATGTATCTGAATATGAGTTTTGTTTACTGTTTATTCGTAAACAATCTTCTTGTTTACGATTAACATCTTTTGGAACCTTTCTTGAGCGAATCTATTTTTATGGAAAAATAGAACATGTGAAAATAGTACATCATACTTTTTTACAAAGATCTATATGGCCCTTTACAGATCCTTTCATGCACTATGTTCGATACCAAGGAAAAGCAATTCTAGCATCAAAAGGGACCGATCTTTTTATGGAGAAGTGGAAATCTTATCTTGTCTGTTTTTGGCAATATTATTTTCATTTTTGGTCTCAAACGAATAGGTTTCATAGAAACCAATTCGACTATTATTCATTCAACTTTCTTGGTTATTCTTCAAATGTAAAAAGAAATCATTTGGTAGTAAGAAGTCAAATACTAGAGTATTCTATCTTAATAGATACTCGTATTAAGAGATTTTATACTATAGTTCCAATCATTCTTCTCATTAGATCATTGTCTAAAGCTTCACTTTGTACTATAGTAGGACATCCTACTAGTAAGCCAATCTGGACAGATTTATCAGATTATGATATTATTAGTCGATTTGGTCGAATATGGAAAAATCTTTTTCATTTTTATAGTGGATCTTCGAAAAAGAGAATTTTGTATCGAATGAAGTATATACTTCGACTTTCGTGTGCTAGAACTTTGGCTCGTAAACATAAGAGTACAGTACGTAAGCTTTTGCAAAGCTTAGGTCCAAGATTATTGGAAGAATTTATTATAGAAGAAGAACAAGTTCTTTCTGTAGTCTTCCAAGAAAAAATTCATTTTTCTTTACATAGATCAAAGAAAGAACGTTTTTGGTATTTGGATATTACCCATATTCATGATCTAATCAATCATGAGACCTAGAATTTCAATAGATTAGAAATAACAAAAAGTAAAGAATTGGATTTTTAGAAATTAAGATTCTGAAATGCTCAAATTTACTAAACGAACTTGGAGTTTATAATTGAATCAACTAAATTAGTTTCAAATTAGTAAACTATTTTATCAAAATATCAGTATGATATGTATACATAGGGAAAGTCGTGTGCAATGAAAAATGCAAGCACGATTTGGGGAGGGGTTTTTTTCTTATTCTAACAGACGAGACATTATCTACTCCATCCGATTAGCTCCGGGTTCGAGCCCCGGGCAACCCATAAAAACATTTGAATATTTTTCTTCGTTTTTTTTTATTTTGTAATATTATATTATGTTATTTCATGATAAGATCATGAAATATATCTTTTTTTTTAGCATGGGTTGACGTTGAAATAAAACCGTGCTATAATGGTTAATTAACAAGCCTTCTATGAATTAACTCATCTCGATTAATTCGAGTTCTAGTTAATATGTGTGCTTGGGAGTCTTTGAGAATAGAATAAGTCAAAATTTGATCATGACTGCAATTTTAGAGAGACGCGAAAGCACAAGTTTATGGGGTCGCTTCTGTAACTGGATTACCAGCACTGAAAATCGTCTTTACATTGGATGGTTCGGTGTTTTAATGATTCCTACCTTATTGACTGCAACTTCTGTATTTATTATTGCCTTCATTGCTGCTCCTCCCGTAGATATTGATGGTATTCGTGAGCCAGTTTCTGGCTCTCTGCTTTATGGAAACAATATTATTTCTGGTGCTATTATTCCTACTTCCGCAGCTATTGGTTTGCATTTTTATCCGATATGGGAAGCAGCATCTGTTGATGAATGGTTATACAATGGTGGCCCTTATGAGCTAATTGTTCTACACTTCTTACTCGGAGTAGCTTGCTATATGGGTCGTGAGTGGGAACTTAGTTTCCGTCTAGGTATGCGTCCTTGGATTGCCGTTGCATATTCAGCTCCAGTAGCAGCTGCTACTGCTGTTTTCTTGATCTACCCTATTGGTCAAGGAAGTTTTTCTGATGGTATGCCTTTAGGAATTTCTGGTACTTTCAACTTATGATTGTGTTCCAGGCAGAACACAACATCCTTATGCATCCATTCCACATGTTAGGTGTAGCTGGTGTATTTGGCGGTTCCTTATTCAGTGCTATGCATGGTTCTTTGGTAACCTCTAGTTTGATCAGGGAAACCACTGAGAACGAATCTGCTAATGAAGGTTATAGATTCGGTCAAGAGGAAGAAACTTACAATATCGTAGCTGCTCATGGTTATTTTGGCCGATTAATCTTCCAATATGCTAGTTTCAACAATTCTCGTTCTTTACATTTCTTCTTGGCTGCTTGGCCTGTAGTAGGTATCTGGTTCACTGCTTTGGGTATTAGCACTATGGCTTTCAACCTAAACGGTTTCAATTTTAACCAGTCTGTAGTTGACAGTCAGGGTCGTGTTATTAATACCTGGGCTGATATCATCAACCGTGCTAACCTTGGTATGGAAGTAATGCACGAACGTAATGCTCACAACTTCCTCTAGATCTAGCTGCTGTTGAAGTTCCTTCTATTGAAGGATAAGATAGGTTAAGGCTGCTTTTCTTACTATATAAAGGTAAGAGAAATACCCAATATAGTGGTTTTTCAAACCACTATATTGGGTGTTTCTCTTTCCTTTTTTGCTTTGTTTGATCCCTATTTTTTTTTATTCTTCATTACAGATTTTTTATCGTTATCGTTTCTTGCATCTCTCGCGAAATTCCGTGTAGGCGCGAATTCTCCCAATTTGTGATCTATCATAGATTCTGTTATATAAATAGGTATATGTTCCTTTCCATTATGAATACCGAATGTATGGCCAACCATTGAGGGTAGAATGTTAGATGCCCGAGACAAGTGACTATTATTTCTTTCTCCTTCCCCATTTTGATTTTTTCCATTTTTTCGAATAAATGATTAGCTACAAATCTTTTCTTTTGATTAGCTACAAATCTTTTCTTTGGATTAGCTACAAATCTTTCCTTTGGATTAGCTACAAATCTTTCCTTTGGATTAGCTACAAATCTTTTCTTTGGATTAGCTACAAATCTTTTCTTTGGATTAGCTACAAATCTTTCTTGTTGACCTATCACAGCTGATTACTCCTTTTTTGACATGGTAAAGATTGGCATTCTATGTCCAATATCTCGATCTAAGTATGGAGGTCAGAATAAATACAATAATGATGAATGCAAAAAAGAGAAAATCCTTTAGCTAGATAAGGGGCGGATGTAGCCAAGTGGATCAAGGCAGTGGATTGTGGATCCACCATGCGCGGGTTCAATTCCCGTCGTTCGCCCATCCCATCGAATTTTGGAAATTCGATTTGGAATGTTCCTATTTACGGCGACGAAGAATCAAACTATCACTATATTTTCTCCTTTTCCTACTTTTTCTTCCAAGCGCAGGATAACCCCAAGGAGTTGCGGGTTTTTTTCTTCCAATTGGAGCTTTTCCTTCACCGCCCCCGTGGGGATGATCCACAGGGTTCATAGCTGCTCCTCTTACTACAGGACGCTTACCTAGCCAACACTTCGATCCAGCTCTACCCAAACTTTTTCGGGTCACCCCAACATTACCCACTTGTCCGACTGTTGCCAAGCAGTTTTGGGATATCAAACGAACCTCCCCAGATGGTAATCTTAATGTGGCCGATTTACCCTCTTTTGCAATCAGTTTCGCTCTAGCACCTGCTGCTCTAGCTAATTGTCCGCCCTTTCCATGTTTGAATTCTATGTTATGTATGGTCGTGCCTAAAGGCATACCGGTTGAAGTAGATTCTTCTTTTTATCAAAAAAAACCCCTTCCCAAACTGTACAAGCTTCTTCCAAAGCATACGGCTTTCTAGATGTATATGATGATATCGAAAAAAAATAGATCTTTTCATCGTATAATGAAGTATCACATGAGTGGATATATAGGAATCCTAATCTGCCGAATCATTCATGTTATCATCTTCTACATCCTAGGTCTTTCCGTTCCGTCATCTGGCTTATGTTCTTCATGTAGCATTCAGACCGAATGACTCTATCAAATTACGTCGATACTTCCACATATTACGGGTAACGTAGGAGACATCTCTTCGGGGGATCTTCATTACCACTGCTTAGCTTTCAATTCGCCTCTGACCATCAAATGAAATGTGAATAACCCGTCCTCCTCTCTTTGAAAGAAGAGGCGCTTCCGGTTCGGTTACGTGCTTCAAACAATTTTCTCCATATTACCATATCTCTAGAGTCAATAATTCTCTATTAGAAACTACTGAACTCAATCACTTGCTGCCGTTACTCAACAGTTTTCTGTTGAGGTCTATTCCATAGAGGTACTCCAATTGAATCAGTGATCGATTTCTAGGTTTTGTCGTAAACCTAATTGGTTACTTCCAATTACGTAAATCAATAGTTCAAACCGCACTCAAAGGTAGGGCATTTCCCATTGATATAGGAACTTCTGCACCAGAAACAATGGTATCTCCAATTATAGCCCCTCTGGGATGTAAAATATATCTCTTCTCACCATTCCCGTAGTGTATAAGACAAATGTATGTATTTCGATTAGGGTCGTATTCTATGGTTACGATTCTACCAGATATGTCCTTTTTGATTCCGTCGAAAATCGATTTTACGGTATAGACGCTTATGACCCCCCCCCTCTATGCTTTGCGGTAATGATTCCTCTGACATTACGACCTTTACTACAACGATGCCGTCCATAGATCAGATTATTTCGTGGATTGGATTTCATTTGACTGTCTACAGCTCCATTGCGTGTACTTGGACTAGAAGTTTTGTATAAATGTATCGCCGTGTTATTAAGTATTTTTCTTGAAGTTCTTTTCTTTAGAATCTCTAGAAGAGGTGGAATAGAATAACCTGATGGAAGCGTAATGATCATATGCCTGTAATGGATTGCATGTCCCATAATAGGTCTCTTCGACCCTTTCGGGGTAGTCGATGGCTATTCATAGCCATTACCTGAACACCAAAGAAGAGTTCAACCAATACTTACTTGATTTCTGTCTTAGTTGATCCTGATTCGGCATTAGAAGTATGTATATTGATTCTTCCCCAATAACCGAAGACTTTTTCCTGTAACTACTCCATATTTGATTCCATCCATAACTCCAATTTCTTCCCTATGAGTCCCAGTATTGATCAGGATTCGAGTTCTTAATCTTCCTATGTTATGGTATGAATATACCATATTCAATTCGTTATGGATGGATGATGAGATCCCATCCATAGAGAGCCAACTTATTGAACATTCCCATTAGGGTGCATCCAGTAGGAATTGAACCTACGATTTGCCAATTATGAGTTGGGTGCTTTAACCATTCAGCCATGGATGCTGAATCTAAGAGATATTATCATAATCTAAAAGATGTATGATCATAATCATACACATTGGATCAAAAACGGGGTCAGAGGGATCAAAAACCGCTAATTCGTATAAAGCCATCGAACCGGCCCAACCAGCAACTAGAGCTGTGTGCATTATATGAACAGAAAGCAATCGACCGGGATCATTCAATACGACAGTATGAACACGATACCAAGGCAAACCCATGGAAATACTCCTTAAGAGAAATAGAAACTATGTCACTTTATTTTATCGCATTAAACTCAAAAGACTATATACTGTGTACCTCACCTTTTTGCAGTAGATTCTGTATCAGAAAGGGCTCATTTTGATTTCATCCCATTGAAAATCAAAATAAGGGAACAACTCCGTTCGTAAGAACAAAGAGAAGCAGATCTATTCAGTCCAAGGCGCATCGGAAGATTGCATTTTATAGTTAAACTGATCCATCGAATGGATCAAATATTAAGTGAATATTTTCACATTTTTTTATTTTTCTTTTTTTTTTTTATAGTGTAGGAGGAGCATGAAAAATTCCAAATTGAGTATTTCGAAGTTGCAAGACGTAGTCGAAGTCTTTGTTTCAGACTACATTTTGAACAGGGTGATAATCTTTCACTTATGTTCGTTTATGGTTATGCTTAGTACGAAACTCATTACTAACGACGAATGGTTACAGAGGGTCGATTTTTGGTTATCTAAGCGAAAAGATGCAAAAAGTGTTACTCCAGTTAACACTAAAACTATCTCTTTTAGTGAAAATTGTTTTCGGCGCAGATATGTCTTCTATGGACATATAGAAGAGGGTAGAGAAGCACAATTGTATAAAAAATTGTGCAAGAACTTCACGTGCACACGCTCGTTTAAACGGAATCCTTTTAGATCAACTTTGTGAATTTCTTGTTCAATTCAAGAATGAACAAATGAGTCTGAATGAGATGACTGAGCGTTTCGAAAAGAGCTTAGTGCAGCGATTATAAATCGCTGCATATACTTTGAACACAAAGTAGAGCTTTATGATATTAAAGTAGAGCTTATGATATTTTCACTTTAGTCGATCTTTTTGTGGACATTAACGCCGACTTAGGATTGTGCAATTTGTTTTCTGAAATTATAGAAAATGCAAAATTGGATCAATCCATTAACCAAACCATCAATAGATCTTTGAAAATGGAAATATGCTATCCATTCGATAGTATCTTTCCACCCTTCTTAATCAATTTTTGTAGGAGCAAAAATCTCCTTTTTAAAATAGTGCTTTTAACTTTTCTTTGTTCCGAAGAGCGCATTTCGATCGACGAGTTTATATCTTATCTTGAAAAGCTTTACGAAGCGGAATTCGTTCCATTGATAGAGGCCAGTAATCTGGCTAACGGGCCCCGCCAAATTCAGAACAGGTTTTAGAACCTGGGCACAATAATTCTATTCACACAATACAATTTTATAACCTTGCGAAGTCTTATTGTATTGATGAATTGAATATGATTCAGGTACAGTTGAAACGAATCCACTCTAATATGGCCGGGTTACGAGCCGGCCTTCATTTGTGCTCCAAGGAGCAAGTGTTTTTGTCTTGTAAAAGCGATTTGAGAGTCTACATGAAGTCTTATTGCAAACAATTCAAAAAAATCAAAGAAAATTTTGAAAAAAATCGCGAAACATCGGACATATTTGATTACTTTATTCAAACGCATGTCGATTTCGCGATATGCATTCATATATTCGAAATTATGAATGCTACGATACGATGGAATGATCCAGGTTGGTTGGATTCATCGTCTGAAGATAATTCAGACGATGATTGGAGTGATCTGATCAAGTTTGTATTGGAATTAAGAAAAAAAACTTTGATCCACCAAAAATCCCGGGTTCAGGGAGGTAAATGTTTGAGAAAAGGTCAAATTTTAGCAGACGGTG
>JAMFTS010006063.1:0-24920 GCA_028095005.1 Rhynchospora pubera | reverse complement strand
AGTCTCTACTTTGTCAATTTTGAGGTCATGCATTAATTTAGTTTGATGTGGGGTTTTTTACAGTTCCGACTTACTAATTTTTGAGTTTAATTGGGGTATGCCAAATGCTTTGGGTGTGCTGCGAATAATCAATTAACCTATCGAGCAATCATAATGGTCAATCAGGTTCTGGTTCAAGATATGCAGGCTCGAGACCTAATCTCCTTACCAATCTTCAGACATCCAAGCAAATATGATGTACCAACTTTACTATTTGAGTTCAAGATCTAATCCCATCTTCTGAGATTATCACCCAAGTTTTTTTTAAGAACCGAGTCTACTTTAGATTTCATGCTCTGGCCACTTGCTTTAATTAATTTTTTTTTATTTACCCCCCCCCCCTTTTTAGAGAGAACTGAACCATTGAGTTTTAGTTATGTTAGTCTCTTCTCTTCCAATATTTCGTTATTTATGTAACTTTAGAAGCAGCTTTTCAGGATCTACTTTCCTTCCTTTTGTTTTTTTCTTTGGAATAAGTTCGACTTGGTATTGTGCTTAACTATCATGTGTTTTTTTTATGCTATCTCATTGTTTTTTTTTTGTGTGACTTTGGAAACATGCCCTTGAGGTTACTGTTTCTATTTTGTTTTTGTTTTTGAATTATCTTTGATAACCTCATTTTGTCATACTTTTTATTTGAAGTTCGACATAGTCTAAACCCATATGTCTCTTTTTGACAGCACTCCCATATTCCTTTGATTTAAAAACAGGCTTTTAGTTGAGAAAAGCCAAGTTAAGGTTCTTTTGTTTATATAGTTTATTTTATTTATTAGTTAGTTTTTTTTTTTAGAAGGAGCAACTTCAGGTTTGTTTCTACCCCTTGCTTTTCTGTGAAATGTTTTTTTTTTTTTTTTTTTTTTTTTACCTTTTATCATCTATGGGCAAATACATAATCACTCTGAAAGAACTCATTACTATCTTGTTTTGACAGATAGACCCTTAATCTTTGAAGAAAAAACTATTGAGAAAATATGACAAGTCTTTTGCTTAAATCCTAATAGAACCTAAGCATGACACCCCCCCTTTTTAACAGCATTTCTGCATTTTTTATTTTAAAAGAAATCACTCTTACTTTATGTTTTACCTCTTTTTTTGCAAAACAAGACATATATACTTGTACACACTTTTGATTCATCCTTTTCTTAGCTGTTTATTCATTTTGTCTTTTGTCATTAATATATTTTTTTTATCATGCTATGGTCGACGTTCTTGACAATCAAACCATAGCATGCCTTAAAATTTTATTTGTGAGAACCACTGAAGATCATCATAAACGTGGCAACAAAGTGATACCAGGTCGGCGTTCTTGACAACCAAACCCTTAATGGTACCACCATGCTGCAGTTCTGTAGCTTCACCATGATTGCAGCTTCTCTGTAGTTGTAGAACTCCTTTACCATGGAGTAGAAGAACTCCTTTACCATGGAGTGTGGAATAACCATCATACAAAGAATAAACATATAGAGAAGACAGGTAAAATTATTTGTTGAAGTGCTTAGTTTGGACACAGCAAAAGCAGTTGCGAGAAGGTTTCAAACAAGATAAGTAAGTTTTTTTTTTTGACTGAGGTATATGCAATGAAGAAGAGGAGAGAACATTAAAAGAGATCTTAATTCTTCATTTCATCGAAAGCATAGCAGATACAATGGCATTTTCATTACCTTTCTTTTGGTTTCTTTTTTTTTTTTGCTTTTACAGAAAATTCTCTCTTTTCTTTTTTTTTAGTGATTAAACTTTGGCTTTAGAAAACGCAGGAAATCTACTAATTGCTAAAACCTTATAACCATAGTGAAGGCTCAGATTATCCTTGCAATATGTAAAACAAGTTTTTATCCTTTGAACAGCTCCATATGTAGCAATCTCAGATAAGATATGGAAGGGTATAGTTGGAATTTGAGGTCCTTATGTGCATGCTTCATAAGCTTCATTCTTTTATTTTTTCCTTTAATTCCTGATTTGCCCTTTTACATCACGCCTGGAATGCTTGTCAGGTGCCAATGGTGTTTGTTGATTGTCTACATACCCATGGTGTATACCTCACCTAACCTGGCTACATCTGTCCATCCATCATAATTCCTCTTATCTCCTATGTGTGAGTGAGTGGTGGGTGATGCATTTTCTCGAGAAAGAAAAATCCTTGGTGCTGCACTCTGCTTTCCCCTTTAGCATACCATTCAATGCACTGTACTATTAACAGCAGGAGAAATCATCATTCGAGCATCAACGCTGGGAATTTTGAATTGACTGGGGAAATTCCTTCTCTCCCAATTACTTTTCCTGAGCCCGTGGTACACTGGCCTCACAGGCCTAGAACTTTCTTTTCAGCACCTAGGCTAGAGTGGAATCTTCTTTCTCCATTACTCCTTTCATTCAATTTTGCATGACTCGCTGTACTGGCCATCTCCAGTTCAAGCATAGGTCGATTCTTTCTTCTGTTCCTTCTTCTCTCTCATTACATGAGTGAGTGGCACACGAAGCAGTGAGGAACCATCTCTTTCTCCTAACTCGTGGTATAACAACCTTTATCGTCTGTTTTCATATTCTCCACTATTTACCGCCATGGTCATAAGGTTCATCGCTCCAGCCAGCTTTATTGACCCGGAATTACTCATCATTTCCCTTCCACAGACCCAACAAGTGCCTCCTAGGTACATTTCCTTAGCAATTTCTCGCTAATTTAGCAGAATTTCGTATGCGTTTGTCTCAGTCGTTGATCCTTTCTCTTTCAGTTATTGCTCAATCTAGTCCATCGTTCACCGTCGAGTCTGGTATTGTTGTATTGGTGAGATCATCGCCTTTTCACTGGTGGGATTGGTTGGGGCTGAAGCGGCGTAGAGCGGCGGCGAAACTCCTCCTCACGCCGGTGTACAAAGCGTGTCAGACAGTACTGTTCCATCTCTCTTCTTTTCTTTTTTTTTTTTTTTAACTGTGGGACCCACTCTATTTCAACCAATCAGGAAATTCCGTCCATGTTTTGCCCCAGACTGCAATCCATCCGTTGATTTCAGATAATATTGTAAGAATTCACCACAGCCGTTAGATCAATGGGATTTTTATAACAGTGATCATTGGTTTGGGTTTGAGCATAATCGGACGGGCCTTAGTCTCGGCCCAAGACAGGTTTTGGTATAGATTAAAGGCCCGCCTGAAATTACCTCCATTTCTTTGGCTCTGTTGGAGGTTTATCTCCATTTTTTAAAAAAAATGGAGCTGTCCATTTGACTGAAATTTGAGGATAATTAAGCTGCTTCATTCTTAGAAAAATTGTTTGGTGTCCTTCCATAGGTCAATTTGACATGAAACTTTTGCATGGCTCCTCATAAAAATATGAAGGATTTAATTGCTACAAATTTTCTATTTTTAGGACTTTTGTAATTAATTATAAGGATATCACAGGCGCATAATGGCATTCCCCATAATTAATTTATCGTCCATTTTTACAGAAATTTTGTATTTTCCTCTCATGTATCATGACCATTTATCGGGGCTATTTTGTTGGGCTGTTGGTTGTGCGGGTTGGGTTTTTGGTTGCGGAATTTATGTATTTTGGTTTTATGCAGCAAAATCTAGAGGCAAACACACACCTGAAAGCTTTAGCCTGTCTCAGAGAGAGAATTACCATGAGAATTTGCGAGAGAGAAATACAGAGAGGAAGAGGGAGAAAATTTGCGAGAGAGAAATACAGAGAGGGAGAGAGAAATACAGAGAGGAAGAGGGAGAAAATTTGCGAGAGAGAAAGGAGAAGATTTGTCTGAGAGACTTGTCAGCGGAAAGAACAAAGGAGAAATAGAGCCAAAAAATCGAGTTATTTTACTGTAGTACAATATTGATGGAATATATGAAAGGAGAAATTTTTTTTTATCAAGTCATTGTACTAGTGTGGCGGTAAGGAAAACAGGATCTAAGATTGTCAGCTGCATTAGGTATAGATTTAGAGTTCGATTCCTCATTATTGAACAATTTTTTTTTTTGCAATTTTTTTCTATGTAACATAAATACTGTTTCTCCTTTCAATATTAATGATATGTTTTAATTCTGCTTAAGGTGAAAATAATTATCATTCTCAAATTGTAATTTTGTCAAACACACAATATTAATGATATGTAGCATGGCTATGATAAAAGAACAGCAAATTAGGTGAATAAACCAACTAACAATAACAATAACACTCTAATTATAATATGATTCATAGCATTTCAACAAACACTCAAATTATAAGCAGTTCATATAGATAAATTTTAAGATTCCTAAACAAACAGTGCATTAATATATAACATAAACAATATATTATCAATCAACCACCATAAGAAAAGATAAAAATAATTACTTCCAGTAATTCAATTACTTCATACACCACCAATCCATGCATTGTTAGATCCAGCAAACACAAAATTACTCCTAGTTAGAGCAATATCAACATACACGCACAGTAATTACTACACCACAAAATATTCACTCCAAGTTTTATCCAACATTATCCTACATATATCGCCACTGTACCTACATCATCAGTCAGTTCATGTCACAGATTACAACTACACTACTAAGTTTCTCGGTTGGAATTTTGAATAAGTGACTCCAACTTAGCACAACGTTTTAAAACCTCGCTCATGTCTTCCTTGTGTCGCCTTTCCATGTCAGCGAATTTTGCAGCGATTTCCTTCTCCCTTTCGGTCTCTTGAGATGAACAAGCTCAGTGCTTTTGTTGGCGCGGGCGGTCATCGAATCCATCATTTGCACAGGAGACTCTTCTACGATCGATCGATAACCAAACCCGAAGATCCCCTTCCTCGATTTTGGTCCAGAAGCTCCCTTCCATAATAGGTCATCTTTAATGCCCTCGGCCTCTGGAAGAGCCTTCAAGAAGTCATATGTAGCCTATATATGCAATCAAGCAAATTATTATCAGGAGTATACTTTCATAATTTTAACATAGCAGCTCTTGTACCAGTGACTAATAAAGAAATGCTCTTCTACCAAAGAGCATACCAGTGAGCATATAAAACAATGCTCTTGTAAAACACAATAAACATAAAGGACATTATATATGCATCAGGTATTACTCTTATATTCATTGTAAGAATACTAAGTGCCAAAAGAAACATTACCGCCACATCTGCTACCCTTGCATTCACATAGACAGAAGTACCATCTGGCAGCATCTTCTTGTGCATTTTATCAAAAACATCCTTGGAGGTTACAACACCCTGTGGATTTTCTTTGCGCTGTCATGCATTTAAATAAATTTCACAAGTCAGATATTCTTGTATTAATTGAATCATGCAATTTTCTGTGACAGACTAACTAATCATGTGAGAAGCTGTGAGAAGTTAAACTAACCAATTGTTGCTCCACTTGGTGTTTGCTACGAGGTCCTGCCACATGGTGGGCCACACCACCGTCTAGTGCTTTGTTCGCACTATTGGTCTTGCTTACACCCTGCCAACCCTCCTTTCCATATAGATCGCAAAGGCCTTCCCACATCCTAACCTTCTTCATACACCACTGCGGAGGATGATCTTTCCACGATGCTGGCTTGCACCATATTTCTTAGTATAATTGCTCCCGCAACCGAACAAGTGCCTCCTTATAAACGTCTGCAGCAACATTCTCATAAACATCTATGCATCGTTGTCGCCACTGACCTGGTTCCCATCTATATACTTTCAAGAATTTCTTCAATACAGTCAACCTGACCTCAGATGGGAAAATATTATAGGTGCGGGCTGGAATGGCATGTGCTCAAATAAAAGGTTTCTTAGTGTAACATGAATTTTGGTGCATGTGGGGGTGGCTTCAAACTCTCCGTCGCCAACCACCATAAGACTCGGTCGGAACTCACGATGTGCACAAGCTCTTGACTTGGTCGGACCTCGAATTTTCTTTTCTTTTTTCCCTTCACATCACAAGCAACCTCTCTCTTTCTTTTTCTAACCCTCAACAGCTGGTCCAGAGTTAGGGCATCTTCCTCATCTTCATCCTCACCTTCTGCAGCAACCTCATCCTCAGCTTCATCCTCCTCTCATCCTCCTCATTCTCGCTTACTTTATCATTTGGGAAGCACATGCTGATTTTGTGCTTAAGTCGAACCCTCTTTTGTCCTTCATCCCAGTCCATGATCGCTTTGCCTAAATCAATCTCTGCCTTACCAATGGGATTTTCTGATGCCTCTCTATTGTCGGGCTCGGGCTCTAGCTCTGGCTCTGGCTCTGGCTCTGGCTCTGGCTCTGGCTCGCCGATAGGGTTCCCTTCTCCCTCCCCTGCGCCGGTGTCGGTCGGCTCATTTGGAATAGCCGAATGACCAGAGGGATCGAAGGTCGGCTCTGCCTCGCTGATAGGGTTCCCTTCTCCTTCTCCTGTGCCGGTGTCGGTCGGCCTCATTTGGAATAGGAGAGGGAGGAGAGGGACCAGAGGGATCGGCAGTCGGCTCGGCTCTGGCTCGTCGGTAGGATTCCCTTCTCCCTCCCCTGCGCCGGTGTCGGTCGGCTCATTTGGAATAGCCGAAAGACCAGAGGGATCGGCAGTCGGCTCTAGCTCGTCGGTAGGTTTCCCGGAACCGTCTACTGTGTCGGTCTTGTGTGGCTGATTTGGAACAGCCGAAATCAACGTTGGCACTGCCTTCTTCTTCTTCGTCATGGAACGTGTTTGTACTCTTCTTTCATATGATGGTGGACTCCGTTTCCTCTCTCATCATTTGGTTTCTATGTGCAATGAAAGTCAGATCATTAATCGCCTTCTTGGCTTGTTCCTTTAGCCTGGGCATTTTATCTGTCATATGTTGAAAAAGAGTCAGGACAATTTCATTTCTCTATTGCCTCAATTATAACTCAGGTACATTATGTTAAACTGAAGCTAGGTTTGTAATGCACAGTAAGTGAATTAACACATAATGTCAAAACTTCACTTGGTTAAAAATGTCAAAACAGAAAAACTGAAGTTAAAAATGTCCAAACTTGGGACAAATATTGCACAGTAGTGAATTTCATTTGGTACCCACACAGTAAAATCCATTGCCAAATTGATTCACAATTTTGTAGCACAGAATGTACAAAAAGACGTAACAGAACTTATATTGATTTATGCAGTTCAGAATTTCTATTGATTTTCTCTTATATTCATTTTCATAATAGAAGTTTACTTTTAGGGTTTAAGTTAGCACCAAATTACTGAAAACAAAAAGGAATTAAGTTCTATTAACATTAAGGGTTTAAGTTTTAGCACCAAATTACTGAAAAGAAAAAGTAAACCCTAGAGAATGACTGAAGGAAACAAGTACAACAGCGAAGAGAAGAGAAGATAAGAGAAGAAGAGAGAAGAACCTGAGGTTTGTCGCCTCCCAGAGTGAAATCGCTTGGCAATGTCGCTTCTCAAGCTGGGTTTGTCTACTCGGCTTCTCTGAGGTCCCGCAAACAGGAGAGACAAAGAGAGAGGGATTGTTAGAACAATGCTCTATCCTCCTTTTATCTGCAATCATCAATTAACACATAAAACTGAAGTTAAAAATGTCAAAACTGAACTTCCTTCGAAAACTAAATTTTTATTTGGTACCATACAGCAAGTGAATTTCATTTTGTACCGAAATTATTTGGTACCAAACAGAAAAAATCCATTGCATGCAGTCAATAATACAAGGAAGGTTGGGTAAATTATGTACCAAACAGTAAATTTAATTGCATGCACTAAACAGTGAAAAAATGCAGTAAATAATATAGAAAACAGTAAGTGAATTTTTAATTATGTATTTTAACTAAACCCTAGCTCTTCCTGGACAACAGATCAATTCGTCATTTGGCCAATGTTATGGTTTATTACATAATTTTTATTTCCTAAGAGAATTTCAGAAAGGCATGGAATTTCTATTACGACAGCACATATTTGTAAACAAGAAGAACATCGATCTGAAGCTAGGTTTTGGTAAAAAGAGAGAATTATTTGGTACCTGTGTATCGAGCTAGGGTTTGTCGCCTTCCTTCTCTACAGTCGCTTCTCAAGCTAGGGTTTGTCGCCTTCCTTCTCTCTATAATCGCTTCTCAAGCTAGGGTTTGTCGCCTTCCTTCTCTACAGTCGCTTCTCTAATGTAGCTTCTCAAGAGAGAGAGATTGAGAGGGATTTAGGAGAGATTGAGAGGGATTTCAAACAGACTAAGTAGCGATTCAGGGGAGAGGGAGAGAGATGATTTCGAACAGACTAAGTAACCTTAAAACTATAGAGATATATTGATATTATGATTATGATGAGACAGAGGTGTTCTAATCCCTGTCCGGTATTGAACGGGACGTTAGTCCCACAATAGATAAACATCTTTTATATAATGGCTATATATTCACTTCCGTCTATGGAATTGGTGAGAAAGTAAAGGAAAGAGGAGAAGAGTAGAAAGCTGATTTGAGGGTCTGGATTTCGGCAAAAACAAATAGAACAAACATATAGAGGTCCCACCTGTCAGGGGTTGGACTTTTTTTTAAGAACTTATAATGTATTATATATTTTACTAATGATTATTTAATCAAAGAATTTATAAAATAAGAATATTATATATTTTTTATATAATTTAAAAATCATAATATATTACATAGTTTAGTAACATTTTTTTATTATAAGGTGAATGTGTAAGTCTAGTTAGATATAGTTAGATATGTAACTATGTGATATGTAAATAAGGTGAACGTGTAAGTCTAGTTAGATATAGTACAACCTTTGTTATATGGTGAACATATATATAATTCTATTTATATATTATATATAATATTATTTTGTCACATGGCATTGCACTTAATTTTCATGGTGAACATATCATTCTAGTTATATATCCAATTATTGTTGTTTCTAACTCTAACTAGATTTATTTAGTTTTAAAAAATATAAATCAAAATCAAAACTTACATTTGTCAATTGTATTTTACTTTTCCACTTGAATTTAAAAATTTCTCTTTTCAAATGTGATATGCTCTTGATATTATCCAATGAGAGTTCATATGCTCTTGATTATTCTCACCATATGTGGTCCATTGAAGAGTAGATTACTTTGTTATATGGTGAACATATATATAATTCTATTTATATATTATATATAATATTATTTTGTCACATGGCATTGCACTTAATTTTCATGGTGAACATATCATTCTAGTTATATATCCAATTATTGTTGTTTCTAACTCTAACTAGATTTATTTAGTTTTAAAAAATATAAATCAAAATCAAAACTTACATTTGTCAATTGTATTTTACTTTTCCACTTGAATTTAAAAATTTCTCTTTTCAAATGTGATATGCTCTTGATATTATCCAATGGGAGTTCATATGCTCTTGATTATTCTCACCATATGTGGTCCATTGAAGAGTAGATTACTTTGTTATATGGTGAACATATATATAATTCTATTTATATATTATATATAATATTATTTTGTCACATGGCATTGCACTTAATTTTCATGGTGAACATATCATTCTAGTTATATATCCAATTATTGTTGTTTCTAACTCTAACTAGATTTATTTATTTCTATATGTATGTAATGTAAAATTTGGTCTCAATGATAATGTTATAATAATATAAAATTAAAGTTAATATGAGAATAATAACTACATATGATAATATAACAAAATAAGACAAAATAAAATAAAATAAATTCAGAATATCATAAGAGATCAAATTTTCATTTGGCCCTCCATTTAAATGTTACATTATGAAACAGTTCGACCTTCATTTCAATGAGCTAGCGATAAAATGGACAGCAAGCAACTTGTTAAAATGGAGAACACGAAGGAAAAACAAATGGAATCCGAAATTAAATTCCTCTCGTGTGCTGTCGCTGGCGAATAGGAAAAACAAATGGAGTCCATGGATCGATGACATGTCATTGATCTAAACCGTCAAAGTTTGGATCCACGGAATAGAAAAAATTGCACGGATCGATGAGCTGTCTCCCTTCCCAAATTTTGGATCGCTTTAGGCGCTAATATTTTCCCATATTTGCTAATATTCCAGAAGTTAGATCTCAAATCATATTTCCCATATTTCAGAAGTTAGATCGCAAATCATATTTTCTCATATTCGCTAATATTTTTCCCCAAATTTTTTCACATCTTTTCATCACACGTTTCATTTAGGCGCTAATATTTTCCCCTAAATTTTCATTTAGCCGCTCAAATTTTCTCGGAAATTTTCATTATGAGCGATTTTGTTTATCTCATATATACAAAAGTCCTACTGCTTTCTTCTCAAGTCAACAAAACAAATATTCAGGTATTTATCTTCTCCTCTCTCCTCTATTTTCAGTATTTATGTTCTCTTGTTTTTGTTTTATTTCTAACTTCATTATTTTCTCCTATTTTTGTTGGCACTTAGGATAATCGTTGGCTTTTATTGGAGGTACGATTTTATCTTGATCTTTTATTTTGCATCTCTTAATCGTTTGATTTTGTCTTCAGAAAATATTTGTGTTAAATTAAGGATTTGTGTAAAGATAGCAGTGGATAACAGACACAATTTTTGTAAGACAATCTGTGTAAAGATGGAATTTCTGTACATGACACAATTTGTGATTATTAGGATTGTGCAATTGAACTTTTAGAGTTCAATTATCATATACAAATTGACAATCTGATATGGTTATTAGGATTGTGCAATTGAACTTTTAGAGTTCAATTATCATATCTAAAAGTTTCTCAATACTCTCACTAAATGGACAAAGGCATGACACCAAATTGTTAGATTTTATTTGCAAGTTAATATGTAACGGTATATTGATTTTATTCTTATTTATATGCAACTGTAGCAGTACGTCCTGGTTTATAAATATAGAAATAACCACCATGTGCTATTCCCTGTAAGCCAACTAAATATAGAAAATAATGCAATTGGTTGTTAATTTCAGTTACTAACTATATATCCTTTTCATGTTACAGGCTTACATTTTGAAGAAACTGAGGTTAGTCATCATTTGTTCTTTCTAGTTTAAACCTAAAATCTGGTATATGACTTGAATGAATATTCTTGTTTCTGTTGATATGAGAATGTCATGAAATATGCATATTTGTAAATATGCATATTTGTACTTGTAATTAAGTAAAAGGACCCTCTTAATTTACTTGACCATGAATAAAAGGACCCTCTTTACTTGACCTTGTAATTAAGTAATTGTACTTAGTAAATATGCATATTTGTACTAATATGATGAATGTCATGAAAGATACATCATCCTAAAAGATAACTGTAGATGTGCATACTGATACCTCATCCTAAAAGATAACAGTAGCTTTAGAAAAGATGCATGAGTTATCATCTGGTTTTCAATGTATATAGGTGATATCATAGTTTAATATGGTCAATAATTGAACTATATGAAACATGAAACCTGGACTACATTTCTTCCAGTGTTCAGCAACAACACACATCGATCATAGCAATCGTTATTAATTGGGATATAAACTATCATGCAATCTTTGCTAATTGAAATGATGTTTCTTATGACAGATCCAGCGATCATGGTGACCAAAACAAGAATGAAGAGGAATCGGCCCGCAAACTATGCATCCCAAAATCATCAACTATAAATTGAGGGGGACACAGTAAGGGAAGGTTCCAATGTTGCAACCAAAAAAAAAGGGAGAGGAAGCAGCGCTAGGCGAGAGCCTACTAGTGTTGTTACTGCACGACCTCTGATCTGGCCTGTCGGTACTCATGAGTTTGACTCCGATCCATATTGCAGCCAACTTCCAACCACAATCTGCAAGATTGCATTGGAAAGTTTTGATGGACCTTGGAATAGCTTCCATGAATTCAGTCCAGCGGCTAAAACTTCATTTTTGGAAGAGTTTTTGGTAACATCATTAATCCTTCCCTCTTTATAAATAATGCATTATTGGATTTTATTTACTTGTATTGCCAATTAGCAAAAATAAGGTACCATCTTCAATACTGTTTTAACCTTTCTTGTGCAGACTTGCTATAGATGGAGGTGTCTTAATGACGAAGAAAGTCCTGAAAAGTGCCGAGAAGTACTTGAAAGGATTGTTGCAAAAAGGTTCAAAGATGTGTTCCATCGATGTCAAGATGATTGCAAGGATAAATTTGGTTGGGACATTGAGGAGTGGAAGAAGCAGGTACCTGTGTGGTGCAGAGACGCTGAGCACTGGGAGAAATTGTGTGACCTTTGGGGTACGGAGCAATGGCGGAAGCTTTCAGACAAGACAACATATAACCGGTGCAACTCTGGGCAAGTGGCAAAACATTCTGCAGGAAGTAAGAGTGCTTTTAAACATAGGAGAGATTGGGTGAAACAATATGTAAGCATCTTAAATTTAAAACAATTTCATTGTCCAAATGTACATACTGAAGATATGGTTTGACAACATCTAACATAAATTGAATTTTGATGCAGAAAATAGATAATAACACAGAAGAGGAACCAGAAGATGATTCAGACTTTTTTATTCTCCTACATACAAAGAAGAAAAGAAATTGTGCTGGTGACGATGATTCCCAACAATCAACTCAGATGGAAGGGGTGGAAGATACGAATCAATTCGACAGCTTGGAGTTATATGATGATACACAACGAGAAGTACTTGTAAGTTAATATTTTCATGGTTAAAAATTTCATTTGGGTATTTTTGCAATTTTAATTGTGTAAAGATGGAATTTGTGTAAAGATGGAATCTGTGTAATCTAGACTCAGATGGAATTTCTGTCCATGACACAATTTGTGATTATTAGGATTGAGCAATTGAACTTTTAGAGTTCAATTATCATATACAAATTGACAATCTGATATGGTTATTAGGATTGTGCAATTGAACTTTAAGAGTTCAATTATCATATACAAATTGACAATCTTATATGGTTATTAGGATTGTGCAATTGAACTTTAAGAGTTCAATTATCATATACAAATTGACAATCTTATATGGTTATTAGGATTGTGCAATTGAACTTTCAGAGTTCAATTATCATATACAAATTGACAATCTAATATGGTTATTAGGATTGTGCATTTGAACTTTTAGAGTTCAATTATCATATACAAATTGACTAATATGGTTATTATCATATACTTTCTGAGAGGTTCAACATCTGAGAGGTTCAATATCTGATTGTTACATTTGTTGTATTTAATATTTTGATAATTAACAATCTGATTAAAATTGTAGTATTTCTGTTATTGGCTGCATCAGTTAAAGGTTTGTTCTTTTTTATATAGGATCGATTTAAGCAGTTGCAACATGATCCAGAGAACAAAGACAAACCTCAGGGTATGCTTTGGAAGATTGCATTTCGTGAAGCTAATCTTGGCAGAGGTTATGGGTTTGGAAGCTTGTTCGACAAAATAAAGATGCCAACAACAAACACACGAGTCAGACCCTTCAATTATTCATCCCTTGGGGCAACCTCTAACTCGGCAGTGTACACTAAGGAAGAGGTAGAGAGATTGCTTGAGGAGCGCGAGCAAAAATATGCTCAAGAGCGTGCTAAAGAGCATGCTGACCAAGAGAGGAGAGATGTGGAACGTGATGCAACAATTCAATTTATGTTCGCTCAACTGTATGCAAAACTGAGTCAAACACCCAGCATGCCACCCCTACAAATGCCAACCCTACAAATGCCAACAAATATTATGGTAAGTACAACTAACTGTACTATAATTTGAGGGATTATCTGATTTACATGATTGTGTGCTAGGCATTGTTTCCTTCTCTTGGAAACATTAGTACTGCCAAATTACTTTTGCTCACAGAAATTGGTACCTAGTTGACTTGCTTTTTCTATACATTGTATGTTTTGGCTAGTGGAATGTTAATGTACAGCTTTAAGCCTTGCTATGAACAAATTGGTACTGCCAAATTATTTTTTCTCACAGAAATTGGTACCTAGTTGACTTGCTTTAGCTGTACATGCTTGTATGTTTTGCCTAGTGGAATGTTAATGTACAGCTTTAAGCCTTGCTATGAACAAATAGGTTACCCAGGTAAATGCAGTATATAGCAATTGCCAATATAGGGTAGGTTTTGTTAGTGATTGCTAACTCATTCTCAATCTTGATATTTCAGCAACATAGGAATTATGCACCTCCACTTGTCTGCAGCAACACTTCAAAAGAGCCCATAAATGGAGAGTACCTAGGTGTACCATCGGCAAACACTTCAAATACTATGGGAGGATTCACTGCCTTACTTGGATCGCAGGAGCAAGGCGACCATGGATATGTCAATGGTTATGAAAACTTTAGCTAAACTTGTGTTTGTAGGTTCTAAAGTTTTTTGTTTAGATAGATTGACATAACATATGCTATTTTACTTTGAATTTTTGCTTGAATGTCATTTTAATTTGAATTCTGGTAAGAATGCTATTTAATGTTCATTGAAATTTACAATTTGTGTCTCATGTTTGTGTGAATGTCATTTTACTTTCTGTTCTAGTTTTGGTATAGTACTGGGCTACTATAGAATACAATAGTGGTGGTACCAAATTGGTACCGGGCAGAAATGAATGGCCGTTCAATAGTGGTGGTACCAAATTGGTACCGGGCAGAAATGAATGGCCGTATAAATGTATTTGAAATAGATAGAAACAAATGCGTCGCTATACTGACTTCAAATCTGAAAGCGGGCCCGGCTAAAAGCTGAAAAGGCCCTACCCAAATAAATTGGAATACCGACGCATTTGTTCTGACAACGTGGGTCCCGAATTCTGACAACGCAGGACCTGCCACGTTCTGACAACGTGGGTCCCTTATTCTGACAATGTAGGACCCTTGTTCTGACAAGGTGGGTCCCGTTTTCTGACAATGTGGGTCCCGCTATATTCTGACAATGTGGGTCCCGTATTCTGACAAGGTGGGTCCCTTGTTTTGACAAGGTGGGTCCCGTATTTCCTCACATTGTTTTATCTGGGTCGCTAAGGGAAGGCGTCGCCGTATCGACGGCGTTGTTTCCAAATAGGGACGCAGTAAGAATCGAATGAGCTGTCCAAGGAGGGTATCGGGGTCCCTATGGTTGACGCAGCACAGATCATAATTAAGGACGCGGTAATCTAATTCGCGTCCATGCGACCCAGATGTTGAGTATTTGCGGCTAGGGTATCGGAGTCCCTATGATTGCGTCGCTAAGTGGACGCGATGGGCTTATCGTGTCGGAATAGGGACGCGAATTTGGGTAGCAGATAAGTCGGATTCTAGTAGTGGTTTGGAATGTTTTCGTTCCGTTCTGAACACTAATTGAATTTTATTTTTAAAAAGTAAAAACAAAACGAATACGGAATTAGTATCGGTAAACGTTAGTGTTTCGTTTATCAAAAACTAGACTAAAATTAATGAAAAATTGCTGAAATCAATAGAAAATTGAGAACGAAATAACTAACGGAACGAAAAACTGTTCCGAAATGGAACGGAAATAAAACTGATATGAGTTACGTTACCAGAAGACACTCCTGTTCATATAAAATTAGAAGAACTCATTTGTTTCCTAGCGATAGATAAGATAACTAGATAAGTTTATGATGGATTGATGGGTCGATCTGATTTGATCGCTACCCTACATACACATGGAAGCAACAAAAGAAGTGAAGCAGCCGCCGCTGAAGAAGACGAAAGGAGGCGGCTTAGAGCTCTGTAGCAGCCCCAGGCGGCTTTGGGCCTTTGGTTTTGTGGTCTGAACTCTTCCATTCCATTAGTGATTTTGGTGACTTGACGCGTGGCATCCACATGTTATGCCACTGGAACCCACCCAATACATGGGTTTCTTGTTTACTTCCAACTTCCAAGCGACCCCTTGGCCCTTGCCCAGTTGCCTCGGACCTGATCCATTCGAGTCATATCACGTGTCACCAGAAAACTTTTAATTGTGTGCACAAATTTTGGCGCACTATTTGACTACTTTTTTGTAATCTAATCTAATGAACGGTTTGGATTTTACACAAGATTGATGGATGCTTCTGTTTATTCGGGGTATGTAGTCAAATATTCTTTTTCTGTCCCAAACTCTCAATCACGAAACAGATTGAGTCAGTGACTCGGAGACTTGGAGTCTTGAAGAGGTTCCTTTCCATATCGAGGAAGGACAAACTAATTAATTGGAATTTTTTCCTTTCCATTTTTTTTAAGCAAAAGCTATATAAGAAATTTAATTTTGATGGGAACTAAAATAGTTTGAAGGAAATAAAGTTATATTGGTCGAAAAATAATTAAGTGACAATATTAAATACGGGCTGATAAGGATCATCTCCAAATTCTATCATCTCCATCATCTTCCTAGCAATTAGATTAATTGCATTACAAAAAAAGGAAAGAGGGGGTGAGGATGAGGGAATGATAATGCGTTTTTTTTTTTTTTGGATGAGGGGATGAGGGAGGGCGGGATGAGCGAAACAGAGGTGAGAGATGAGCGTCTCACAGAGGGGAGGGATGCAACGACACAGAAGAGAGGGAGTGAACATAGAGGAAAGAGATATACAATTGTAACAGTCTACTTAATATATATAAAGGTTCTACTTATATACATAACAGTTCTACTTAATATATATAAAGGTTCTACTTAATATATATAAAAGTTCTACTTATAGATATAACAGTTCTACTTAATGCATATAAATGTTCTACTTATATATGTAAAGGTTCTACTTATATGTATAAAGGTTCTAGTTAATATATATAACAGTTCTAATTAATATATATAACTATTCTATTTAGAAAAATCACGATATTAACTGGTTCGCTCCCTTCCTCCGATTCGCTCCCTCCTCCTCTGATTTGCTCCCTCCTTTCGATTCGCTGATCCTCTCTGAACTTCCTCATCCTCTCATTCTCTACTGGACTTTCAGAAATAAAATTAGCGTGTTTTTTAAAAATAAAAATATTAAATGTGCCTTTAGAAGAATGACGGAGATGATACAAAAGAGTGGATAGTCTTAAGCAATTCCGTATTAAATATATCCGACCTTGATAAAATCATTGAAAATTAGTCCTTATATCCTTGAAAAATAAATTAAGTTGCAATAATAAATATATTCTTCGTAGATAAAATCATTGAAAGTTAGTCCTTATCTGCATCAGGATTGCATCAACCATTAATTATTTGTAGAGGCCATGTGTTTGGTATAAAAATGGACAAAACTGTTAGCCTCCATTCCTACAGGTGTGTACCCGAAGAACAAAAAATAATTGTTTGTACATAGAAAATAATTGGGATGGCGGATGATGCAATCTTAATGTACTAATATATGATTAGATTGCGGCCCGTGGACTGGACCTGTTGCTTATGTCAGAGTACTATAAATTCAAGGAGACGAGAACAACCGCATAAATTTTTTTTAATGATTTTATTATTTGATAAAAAAAATTAAATTCTCCTTTGAGTTATATATAGATAAAAAAATATATACTAAGTTGAAATAAAAAATTACAATGAAATATAAATAAAATCTTAATATTTATTAATTAGATGAAGAAAATATGAACTTATTAGAATTTATTGTTTTAATATATGGTGTAAATTTTATTTTTTTTAGACAATTTAGCTGCGGCTGCTAAGGAATATATGGTGTAAATTTTAGGCAGGAAAAGTGGACATCTACTCGGGGTCACTTTCTTTGTTGCCTAAGTAGTGTGGTCCATTGCGTCACTGTATATCATCAACATATCTGGATACTTTTTAGTTTTGGTCCGTTCATGTAGTGGCATATAAGGTCTTCTTCACAAAATCCAACATTGCGTTTGGTCAGTTGCTAAATTTTTTTTAAGATTACTAATTAATCAGGACCGTTTGATCTAGTGATCACAAAATTTACTTTTCTGGTAGCCCAGTATCATGGGTTGAGATTTGGGAGCTCACCAATCGGCATCCTCCGTTTTATATAGAGCTCACTTATATGCACTCAGATAATATTAAAATTAAAAAAGTATTTGCAAATTCTACAGTGAACTAAATCTTTATACCAGATTTAAATCTAGATCGTTGATTTAAAATTAATAAACTAATATGATGTATTAAATCTAGTTCGGTTTTAAAAGTTCAGTCCATCACAAAATTAGTTTTAGGTTGTCATTCCGTAATTAGTATTTGCAAAATAACAAAAATTACCGAATCATTTTGACTACGAGCAAATGTGCCTACCATAATGTGTGGGTAAAATCACTGCTCTTTTATAAAAACACGGATCTAAGAGTGTTAAACCTCTAAGATCTAGCATGTATATATATTTTTTTGCATTTTGATCAATTTGATATGCAGATTGAGCCATCTATATTTATTGACTAACAAGTACCGTTCTATATAAAATAAAAATAATATCAATTATTTTATTTGTTTATTTGTCCATGTATCTTTTGCTAGTTTTAATAAATAAAAAAATCATCAAAACATAATTTATGACAATAGTTTTGCAAAACATCTAATGAAAATATTTTGCAAAGTTGTCTCCTTTTTTACATATTTTTTTTTCAATGGGATGAAAATAATTTTGTATCATTGTTATTTTCATTCTAGCATCTAATTTAGTCTAGAGTTTAATCTTTTCATTCTGAAATTAAATCTACACCCTTCATCAAATTAGATTATAGTAATCAATGAACCATATTGTTTGTAAGTAAGGATTGGATACATTTTGGACTTGAAATTGGATAGACCTCTGGTCTAAGATTAGATGGACCTTTGATTGTTGTTTTTTGTACAAATAGTAGGGATATACGAGTCTATGACAATTAATTGTTAGTTTTTTTTTTCAGCTGATTAAATCTAATTATTTGTTAGTTTTCATTTCAGGAAATAAAAATAACATGTAAAACAACAATAACAGATCCTCAAGCAACCTGTAACATAAATCCGGTCGTTGCTTTTTTTTTCTTTAAAATTTTCATTGCTCGCAATAATCCATTTCTTGATTCATGTTTTTGCTAGTGCACGTCATCCCACGGCAATCTCTCGAGCACAAAAAGTTACAGGTGAACTCTGCTGAATTCTCGATGAGGAGATTCATCCGCTTAACACATAAAATCTGTCCTGTGGGGAAGAACAAAAATTTGTTGAACCCACGCGCTAGTAACCTGTATGAAGGAATAGCATATAACACCTTGTAGCGCAACAATTCGCATCTTTTAAAATCAATCCAACAGTTCTCTTTCATTTCTCTCATTTTTGTTATTATAAATGCAGATAGATAGATTAGTCTTGAGGGGTCGAATTGTTGTATTATATGACGTAGCACAACATCAGATTTGAGTTAATACAAAGGATCCAAGATTGGAAGAGAGAGACTCATGCTGTTTGTTGATGGCTTACTTGTCAATTTTATTACGTTTCGAACGTTTTCGTTCCGTTCTGTCTAAATGAAACGTTAAAAGAAAGAGAAAATTAGTTTCGTTTTTGAAAATGGAACAGAAACGGAAATAAAGAAAATGAATAGAACATTAAGCGGAACACAGAAATAGATGGAAATTGGCTGAAAATCAAAATGAATTGAAGGACGAAATGGTAAATAAAATATAAATCTGTTTTATTTGACGAAACGGAACAGAAACAAAAAAAAAATTTCGTTTCGTTATCAAAACGAAACGTAAACGGAATAGTTGATTTCCGCTTACTCCGTTGAAGTTTGACAGGCCTATTGATGGCATATATTGTCATCATGCATTGGTGGGACTGGTGAGAAGAGAAGCCACATGCTTAATTTCACCCTCCGTGTTGCGGGACCCCCTGCCAGCAGTGCTACATAACATTGCGTGTTGCATCTCGGCTGGGATGTTATTTTTATCCTCCAATAAACTTGCACAGTGCCACAGTTGCACACCGAAATGATGAAACCCAAAACCCATTCATCCTTTCACATCTTCTGCTGCACCATACTACACTGCGGACGTTGTTAATTAAAATTCGTCTTAGTTAGTTTATTAAGATATTAAAAAAAAAATTTGGCTTTGATTTACACATGAGATTTCATTTGATTAGAATTGTGTGTTTTTTCTAATAAAAAAAATTCGTTGGATCTAATAACATAAAAATTTCCATAAAAAAATAAAATAAAATCATATCATTTTGATCAAAGAATTTCCATTAACATGTGAATTCTATAAAATTCTTGCTGGAAAAAATATTTTAATCAAGGCTTTCTTTGAAATTTATACTGTCCGGATCAGCATGACAGGCACGTCGTGCATTCGAAGATAAGATCGAATACATGTGCATGAATTGTTTGTTTAAGAAATATTAAGGATAAATATTTTAATATTGATCTGGGACATAAACCTTTTTTTTTTGTTGGTGCCTATTCAAGGGGTAAAATTAATTGTAAGTGATAGTTATCATTATCAACTATATCAAGCAAGCGAAAACCAACAATAGGATTAGCAAAATATACCAAGGAATATCCTAATCCGACCGAGTAAGATTCTCATTTCCCTCTGATTATTTCTATAACAATAAATTTCAGATTTATTTATTATACATAAAAGTTCAAAATAAATATACACCAGCGAGCAACTAGTCTTTTGCTATATAATATGTAGCACATCGATTGACTGACGCTCGACGCTGCGATTTTAAATTTGATTATTGAGATTTAAACTATCGGTTTTAATTAATTATCTGCATATTAGAATCTTATAGAAACAAAATTTGTACATATTAAAAAATATTTTTGCTATTTTTTTAAACTAGCTAGAGACTAGAAAACGATTAGTTTTAAAAATTAAATATGTCCAATAGATTTCATTATTTTCATAAAAAATATAAAATTTGCTTTCTTATAATATTTTGATACGTGAATTGAATTAAGAAACTCGGATTGTCTATTAGACCTTAGTTTCGAAGCTTGTAGCGCAACTAGATCGATGCTGTCCATAGCACCGTAAAAATGTGTCAAACAGATTTGTTTATTTTTTTCATAAAAAAATTTGAAAAAAATTATAAAAGTTGATTTATAATATTTTGATACTTAATTTGAATTAAGTAAGTCGAATTGTCTATTAGCTTAAAATTTTATTTACACTAGCTTCTTAACTAAAAATATCCAATCATCAAGGCTCCGTTTGGATGGTTTCTTTCCGGAATAAGGAATAAGGAATAACCACTTTTTACCAATAAATTTATTTCTAACCATCCAAACTCTTCACAAAAGTTACACACTTCCCAATAAATTTATCCCTTCCCAATAAATTTCTTCCCTTCTTCCTTCTTCCTACCTTATTCTCAACGCATCCAAACGGAGCAAATCGAGACATGTTGTTAGCAATACCTCAATGTTATTGAGCACAATAATATCATATAGGGCTGTTTGGATCACTTAGGAATAGGAGAAATTTTCTATTTCTAGGTATAAAGTATTGAAAGTGTGTAATTTTATGAAGAATTTGGATTGTTTATAATAAATTTATGTCTAAAAATAGAAAATTCTCTAAATTCTCACTTGATCCAAACGGCCCCATACCTAAGCAAAATTTACTGCAAGAGCAAACAAAGCACTATTATCAATTTATCATATATATTTGTTCTATAAATAATTGTAACCAAATAAAATTTGAAATGCATAGCATCAGCAAAAAGATTTCGCTGATGTTAATTTTTCTTTTTGTAAATGTATTATTTTTAAAACTAATATATTTACTTTCCACGGTAACATTTGCATTTTTAAAATAAAAATAAATCACGTTGGTAACACGTGCAGTTAAATTTAAGGGGGCCGTTTGGATCGCTTAGGAAGTTAGGGAATTTGGGGAAGTTGTAATTCCTAGGAATAAATTTATTGGGAAGTGTGTAATTTTGTGAAGAGTTTGGATTGTTTATAATAAATTTATGATAGGAAGATGAAATTCCCCAAAATCCCACGGGATCAAAACGGCCCCTAAGTTCATCTCCCTAGATCTACAGCGAAAACTTGTGAGAGTACTGAGCATGCAGGACCAGAGGAGAGAAACTCCAAAAATGATGGGATTTTTTCTTCCAGGATAAGTACACATGCAGGCTTACAGATTAGTTTGATTGCATCCTTCAAATTTCTACCCAATCAAATGCAAAATCGATCGATCTCATTATCTGACCCGATGCTAATACGAGTCCAATTATTGCGGTGGCTTTAAGACTTGTCGGACCACCACAACTCACCTAACATTATCTTTTGTTTTCTTTTCTAAAAGAAATAATTAAAAAACACATTTGCTCATGGCTGGTGTCCCAGATTGAAAGAGAGATCAACGCTTCAGTTCAAAATAGAAGTACCGTGCGCTGTGTGCAGTTACATTCTTGTTGCCAAGTAAAATTGAGTATTATTATATAGCCATATTTTTTTTTTCTTTTTAAATCATTAAATGATTTAATAACTGATAGGTGTTGCGCTAACATTTTCATATCTTTTCACAAACTAATTGTTATTTTCCAACGAAACAAAAAATATTGTACATTTATTAACTTTTTTTAAAAAAAATCAAATCAACAAAGGTTGCTACTTAACAACCAACTTCCGATCACGCAATAACTAAAGAATTGCTACGATTAACTATTAATTTATTTAATTAAGAGCAAGCTTTTAAAAAATTCTATTTTATCCGTTTTATCGTCATTTTATCTAGATTTTCGTTTATACCGCATAACTGTTTTATCTATATTATTACCGTTCTATCACCGCACAATTCTTTTATCCTCGTTTTATCACTGATAAATACTAAATCATCGTCCAACCGCTAAATCGTACAAACTGCATTTTAAAACCTTGATTAAGAGTAAGTTGTTAAAAGTTCATACATCAGCCTATAATGAACAAAGTAATTGCTATATTTTAAAGTATTAATCATGTACAAGTGCCGTGGAATGCAAATTAAATGTGACTCGATCGTACCAAATTGCGAAAAAAATAATTTAATTAAATTTTTTTTTTGCTTTATGGTTAAATAGAACAAAACAGTACAAAAAGTTTCACGATTCCTATCATTATGTACAAGTGTACAATATGTTTACATATTTGATAGAGCAAAGGTATACAAGTGTCATGTTTTTCACCTTTGGAAAATTCTGCAAAGTCAATAATTCAGAACTGGTAAAATAGGATTTCTGGTTTGATTGTACTTTAAAATTTGTTTCTAGTTTTCTGCTTTGCTTATCCTCAGATTATTCCACTTATGACTAACAATTGGAGCACTAGGTCACCTTACATATGCACGAGGATTGAATCAATTGTGCTCTGCCAAATCAAGGTGCAGAAAAAGATATGCTCACTTGACAAGTCTCTATCTGGTACGTGGCAATGGAAATCTCCGTTGCCAACCTCTCCAATTTTGAATAGCACCTTGAAGTTGAGAGGAGGGTTTTCATGGGGTCCATATGTAATTTTAGTTCTACCAAGTATCCCTTACAGTAACTTTTTATTTTATCCGATTCACAAAAATATCTAGATGAGAAAGAAATAAGGGCCCATTTCTATTATCACAATTGATTTATTTGCTGGCTTTTTCTATTTAATGCGGATACAAATATAGTGTTGTATTATATATAGTGTCGTGTAAATATGGTCACTTCTGTATTGTTGCTTCATTATTGTTCCAATAGTTCTTCATTAAATTTATGGGGAAATTGTTTTTATGCCACTCCAAAAGAAGGAAATTGTGAAAATGCCACTCAAAAGTTAATTCTTCTATAAATGCCACTATGACCATATAAAAGTGCTACATGAACCCCAAGAATTGTCCCCAAGAAGAACCAGATGGTATAATCAAACCTGAAAAGGCCGACCTAGAATATTTTTGAAATAAAAGTCATTTAAGAATAAACCAGTAGAAATTCTAAAAATCCTTATAAAAATTTTATTTTCCCTATGAGCGATTGGCGCCTCAGCGCGAACAGCACAATTTACAGAGAAGCACTTAAAGCAACCGAATCAATCCATTCACCGGCGGTCGGTTTTGTCAAGCCACAGGACATAACCGGGAGGACAACAGAAGTCCAATTTAAGCAAAATAACACAATCATACAATTGTTGCTTAAATTGACTGAACAAATCGAGGATCTGAAGGTAGCAGTCAAAAGGCTCGAGGCTGTGAAAGGAAAAGAAGGCACTCAACCTGACGACCTGACTGACTCTCTGGACCAGATCCAGCAACAACTTCAGAAGCTGAGCTTAGGAGAGCCCAGTAAGCCGGCAGTACCAAAACCGAAAGGCAAACTTTTTGTGTTCAAAAATCCAAAAGAAATATTTGAAGCCGAGAAAAAGAAGGCAGCATGAGCAGAACGCAAACAACAACAGAGGCAGCAAGACCATCAGTGTCAGAAAGAGACACAAATCAAACCCCTACTGTTGAAGACCAGATCCGTGGCTATCGCCTTGGATCTAGACTCAGATTTGAGGCTCAAAGGAGGCTCCCTGGTCAATCTCGATGGTACCAGCGAAGCCTTGAGTCACAAATGAATCCTGATGCTGAGCTCAACATCTCCCAATACAGACGAGCACAGCAAGTCCCAGCAGAAACTCTGTACCAAGCTGGATGGTCAGAGAGCAGGCACCGAGTATACCAACATTACTCGGATGAAAGAACGTTGGTCACAGATGGCCAGCAAGTGGAGCTACCGTTCATCTCTGAAGAAAGTTTTAACAGACTTTTGCAAGAAGGGCTCCAACATCTGCATATCGGACTAATTATGGTTCGATTGTACACGTTGCATAGGCGAAGTGCAGGTGTGAATGCACTAGTGCTAATCAGAGACACTAGATGGCGAGATGATAGAGCTGTCATCAGCTCTATGGAGATGGATCTCACATCTGGGACGCAGTTGGCATATACTGCCCCAGATATGACTCTAAGTATCCGTGACTTTAGAGATCACATTCAACTAGTGATTCAAACTCACGGGTATGAAGGATGGCAAGGTGGAGAGAGTAATCTTTTACTCTCAAGGTCTCT
>JAMFTS010006066.1:0-24920 GCA_028095005.1 Rhynchospora pubera | reverse complement strand
CTGCTATTGACGGATAACGATAAATAATTTTAGTGGAAGAAAAATACAAATTAATAAATGTTAAATAGCACAGGAGAACTCTCAAAGTTCAAAAAGAAAAATTTCATTAATCAATAGTCGCCATTTACAATGACAAGCGCATCTTTGTATAGGTAGAGGCCTTAGACTCCAAGATAACTATAATTTAAAAATACCAATCTAATTAAAAAAAGAGGAGGGTTCCGCTACCTTGTTTTTTCGCTACCACAAAATGCCACAGATCTGTGGCCGTTAAATAAAATTCCAATCAACGGTAATGATTTAATTCTGGAGATTCTAGCAGCCTATTTCTTTATTATTTTAAAAAGTACAATAGCACACTTTTCGAAGGATCCACAACCTTCCTCTACGATTAATTCTTGTATTTTTTGTTTGCTAATTGTTTTCTGAAGGAGTTTCACTTTCAAGTTCGAACGGGAACCCCCAACGTCCCTCCTCCTTTCTCAAAAACATCAGGAATTGCGACCTATCACTTCTCTCTAACACAAGAAACAATGTTTTACCCTCTAACTTTTCATTCCCAAATTCAGTTAGAGCAAGCTACACTCAAATTTCACATTTTCCGATAGAATTTGTTAAAGACATTTTTCATATTTCATTGAATGTTGCAGTTTTGAGTGAAAAATACTGTATATAGTATATATAAATAAAAAGGAGAAAATGATGAAATCATTTGGAGCGATTTTGACCGAAAAGACAGGTGGAAGGATGAGGAAATGCCAAAAAGAAAGGCGTTGGTGGTATAAACTATAACAGAAGAACAAAATGACGAAAAAAAATGGAAAAAGCAAAACGAAAAAGGAAGATAGCTTATCTTATTGGGACTTAGGAGTTAGGAGAACTAAAAGAAACTTCTAAATTTTGAAAGAATTCCAATTCGAATATTTGTGTTGTTTTTTTTGCTTTCAATTAGGGTCTATTGCGAATTCAAATGAGAAGATCACAAGTTTTTTATTTGCAAAATCGAAAATTTAATAGTCACCTTCACGTAGAGATAAGTTAGAGAGCAACATGTTGCATCGAGGATCACATTGAGTTTAACGATAAAGAGGCAAAGTAGCCATCTAACTTCTCAAAAATATAATTTGGACATAAAAAAAAAAGAGCACAGGAAAGAAAACAGAGAGATGAGAGGGAGTTTTGATTTTGTGACAAGCTTCTTCGAAAAAAGAATTGGCAGTTGAGAAATAACGCAATAGCACATGAGAGAATTGTAGAGGATAACGTAGAGGAGAAACTTTTCATGTCTCTGAAATTGTGCCGCAGTTCTTTAAAAAATACTAAAGAGAGAAAGATTATTTTCTAGATTAAATCGTGATCGTTCATCAAAAATTTATTGAACGGCCAAAGATCTGTGGCATTTTGTGGCAGCAAAAAAACTAGGCAGTGGAACCCTCCTCATTTTAAATTAAAGAAATTAAAAGGACTATTTTATAAAATCACTGTTATCCAATATTCTGATTTTTAAGGACTTATTTGGAATGCAGGAAATTTATGGTGATTATATAAATATATAGCAAACTTACAAAATAATACTACTGCTTGTCGGTTTTTCCTTTTTTTTTTTTGAAAAAAAAGAAGACAACACCTTTTGAAAAGAGAATCCAATAACGTTCTGGATATTTGTTTTTAAGGACTTATAGTGATGCCTTTCTCCTATCAAGTTTTTGGTAAATCAATTAAGTAAACTGTAAAAAGCTATTAAAAAAAAGAATCAATTAAGTTAGTGCCTTTCATATAAAGACAAAACATACTGCACTTTTTTCCACAGTAAAAGTTCATCTACTGAGCCAACAAGATCTTATTTTTTTTAAAATAATTGGAGATCTAAGTCATCCAACTTATTTTTAAATTAAATATCTATGAAAGACTCCCCAGCCGGATTTCGAACCTGCGATCTTTCACTCAGAACCAACAAGATCTTATTATCTTATATGAAATTAACACTTATATAGGGGGAAAAAATCATATTAAATTTCACAAAAGTAGAAAACCCGTTGTGTTTCAATTAATTATTCGTGTAATTTACTCACTTCAGAATTATAGCAAACAAAATTTTAAAATGCGCATGATTTTTTTTGGAGCTTTTGCTTAGTTTAAAGTTTTATTGTTTTTCTTTAGAATTGTACTGATCGATCATTTTCTGTTTCGCTGTATCTTACCAATATATTAGTCGTTCTCTGGCACATTAATGTGAAAGATGTTGATAGAATGTGACACAATGCGGCTAATCATTCATAAAAATTATGTTGATATATGGGGTTCAAAATGGGTGACTGTTTTGTTTTGATTTGGCATCGGAGACAATAAATTAATAAGTGTTTCGGACTGAAATATGATTGAACTTGTGCAAAATAACTGCTTATTTGGTTGTTCTAGGAAGATTCTAGAATCATAGAATGGATACATGTATAAGGAAAATAAACATTGACATCAACTCTGGTTTTTCTTTCTTTCTTTTTTATTAAAAAAAAGCAGTGATGTTCTATATGAGGATTTCTCCTTTTTTTTTTTGAAAATAAAAATAAAATTGGGTTAAGATTGTTGTTCTATATGCCGATTTTTCCATTTTTTTTCAAACATGAACGCTTATTTAAGAAGTGCATTTTTTTTTTATGAAGGTTGGTTGAAACCAGTTATTTTATTATTAAATAATATTAAATAAATACTTTCTTTGGTTCGAACCAAAGACCACTTGATTGATGAAATAGTCCGAACAACTCAACTTTATTAAAAAAAAAAGTTGATGCTAACTAGATAAAAAAAGAACTTTGAATTTAATTGTTTTTCGTAGTTATCGAATGGAGATGATAATAATATTTTAACTTTTATGACCTCTTTTTCTTCAAGATTCTTGTATGTAGAATTTTTATTAATTGAAGTTTTAAATTCAATACGAGTGATAAACTGATAATGTATTATAAAGCGTATAGATAACAGTCTCAACCAATTTTCTCTTCTTCATTAAATTGTTCATTAATATTCCATAGCCACTTCTTAAAAAAAATACCAAAAATATCCTAAATTCTGAAAAAATAAGAAATAGAAAGAGAAAAGGATGGAGAGCTGATGTAAGGTAAAAAAAATAAATTTAAGTAAATATTTGATATTTCTCTAATTTTTCTTTTTTATTTCGGTTTTATCTTAATTTTTGATTAAATTAGTGATTTTTTGGTAATTTTTGTCATAATTTCAGACCTAATTGAAAGAGACAAGACCTACAAATTATAGATTGAAGGTATATTTCTATAATTTTATCTATTTATTTTCATTTTTCACACCCAATTAATTATGCATTAATTGCATTTGCATGTTAATTACATGTATTGTCATATAGGACCAAAATACCGGAATAATACCGAATTTAGGTCATTGCCCGTCTGAGATTAATCCATTAGGAATTAATGTCGGATAGTACTCCCGGTCGGGAGTACTGCTCTTTGGATACGATCTGTCTCTTTTAGGACAGCGAGTTGTACGTTAGATGCAATGTGTTGTGTGAGAAAAATTCGACGGCATTTTTCCTTATGTTCCCACGGATACGTACGCACGAGCAATCGTGTGTTGGCGTATCTAGGGAACATAAGGAGAAATACTGCCGAATTTTTCTCACACAACACATTGCATCTAACGTACGCTCGCTAATGAGACAGAGTATCCAAAGAGCGGGCTAGGATGGTAACCGGCAAGAAAACTTGATGTGATAAATAGCCTAATAACCCTAAATCCTGACTATTTCCATACATTTTATTGTTCAGATGGATCGGACGTGGATGTACACAAATAATTGGCTCTCGGTTAAATTTCTTAATGGACTTGAAGAATTTATGGTCTTTGCTAAAGAGAATTTGAAATTGACGGGCTATCATAAACTGCGTTGTCCTTGTAGTGATTGTCAGAATTTGAGATGCTGGGCTAATTTTGAAGAAGTGAGAGGTCATTTGCTTATGTATGGGTTTCAGCCCGGATATACCCGTTGGACACGTCATGGAGAGACTAAGGATGAATCTTTATATGCTGGGACTAGTACAAATGTGTTGAACTTACAGTGTGATGAAGGAAATGTATTATCGGATGATGATAATTCATTGGATGGTGCAAATGTAGAAAATTTGAATACTAATGTATTTGAAAATGTAGACAATACACAATGTAATGATGATTTGAATGAAATAGTGAATAATGTAGATGAAGATTTTGTTGATAATGTTGAAATTTTTGGTATGTTGCGAGAAGCAGATAAGATAAAGTTATATCCCGGTTGTGAATTGTCAAAACTTAATGTTGTTTTCAGATTGTTTAATCTGAAAGCCAAAAATGGATGGAGCGATGCCAGTTTCACATCTTTGCTCAAACTTTTGCGTGAACTTTTGCTTCCTAAAAATAATGAGTTGTCGGATTCAATTTATACGGCGAAAAAATTGTTATGCCCTTTGAAAATAGAAGTAGAAAGAATTCATGCATGTCCAAATGACTGTGTATTATTCCGTAATGAGTATGGAAATCTGGATAAATGTCCAAAGTGTAACGCATAACGATATAAACCGAGAGACGATCAGATTGATAATGGGAAAAAGGGTCCAGCTGCGAAAGTGGTGTTTTATCTGCCGATAATACCAAGATTTGAGCGGCTTTTTTCTAATGCAAAGGATGCAAAACTGTTAAGATGGCATGCAGACTGTAGAAAAAGAGGCGACGGAATGCTCCGACATCCCGCAGACTCACCAGATTGGAGGAATATAGACAGAGAATTTGAAGATTTCGGCAGTGAACCTAGAAATTTGAGATTGGGATTATGCACAGATGGGATGAATCCTTACGGCAACATGAGTAGTCGTACGACTACGTGGCCAGTCTTATTGTGTATTTACAATCTTCCTCCCTGGTTATGTATGAAAAGGAGATACATGATGATGCCCTTGTTGATTTCTGGTCCCAAACAACCAGGTAATGATATAGATGTGTACTTGACTCCATTAATAGATGACCTTGATAAATTGTGGCGTGAGGGAGTAAAAATATTTGATGCACACTCTAGAACAAAGTTCAAACTCCGTGCCATGATATTTTGCACGATTAATGATTTCCCTGCATACGGTAACTTATCGGGGTATAGGAATAAAGGAGCAAAAGCATGTCCTATTTGCGGGGAGAATACACATTCTATTTACCTGAAAAAATGTAAGAAAAATGTTTATTTGGGACACCGCAGGTTTCTTAAGAACCGCAATCATCCTTACCGACTAGACAAGGAAAAATTTGACGGAACAGTGGAGACAGGTAGGGCCCCAATTCCGTTATCTGGGAAAGGAGTATATGAACAAGTAAAGGACATAAATGTTAAGTTTGGTAAGAAATTTGTAAAGGAGATTCCGAAGGGAATATGGAAGAAAAAGTCTATATTTTGGAAGCTTGAATATTGGAAGATTTTGGAGGTTAGGCATTGCCTAGATGTGATGCACATAATCAAGAATATATGTGAAGCTTTAGTTGGTTGCTTGTTGGAAATTCAAGGAAAAACCAAAGATAGTGTGAATGCGAGAAAAGACATGGTTGCAATGGGAATTCGAAAGGAGTTAGCAGTAAATGAAGAGAGTCAAACCCGAGTTTCGCTACCTGCAGCACAATTTAATTTATCAAAGGAAGAAAAAAAAGTTTGTTAGAATGCCTAAAGTCAATAAAGGTTCCTTCGGGTTATTCCTCTAATATATCAACAAAGGTGTCCATTAAGGAGAGCAAATTAATTAGAATGAAGTCGCATGATTATCACGTCTTACTAACCCAGTTACTCCCAGTCGCAATTCGAGGAGTTCTCGGTCAAGAAGTCAGGAAAACTATCACTAAGTTGTGCTATTTTTTTCAATGAAATTTGCTCTAAGGTGATCGATCCAAAAAATTGAACAAGTTACAGGACGATGTTATATCGACCCTCTGTGAGCTCGAGATGTACTTTCCGCCGTCATTTTTTAACTCCATGGTGCATTTAACCGTACATTTGGTTAGGGAGATCAAAATGTGTGGTCCAGTATTTCTACGGTACATGTATCCTTTTGAAAGAGCAATGGGTCAATTGAAGGGGCTTGTCCGTAGCCGATCTAAACCCGAAGGAAGTATAGTGGAAGGATATGTTGCCGAGGAGGTTATTGAGTACTACAACGATTATTTAGAAGATGTCCAACCTATCGGGCTTCCAAAGTCTCGGCACGAAGGTAGACTTGAAGGAAAAGGTACAATTGGAGCTAGCAGTTTCAGACCGGGGATTGAATTGAGAACAAAAGCGCATTTTAAAATCCTCCAACACCTTGCCATCGTGGCGCCTTACATAAGTGAGCATATAGCCGAATTGCATGAACAGCATCCGTCTTTCGACGAAAATGTGATTAACAGAATGCACAATTTGAATTTTGTGCAATGGTTTGGAGAAAAAGTAGAGTCCCAATTGTTAAACAAGCAAGATGTCGATGAAACCGTGAAATGGTTATCGAAAGGTCCTTCGGCGGTTATCGAAACTTACCAAGGATATGACTTGAATGGATTTTCCTTTTATACCAAAAAACAAGATGGTAAAAGCACCGTGCAAAATAGTGGAGTCACAGTTGTAGCTATTAGTGATAATAACGGAAGTGCTAATACTTATTACGGGTGGATTGAGGAGATATGGGAACTAAATTACATGAAATTCAGGATACCGTTATTCAAGTGTGCATGGATCAACAAAACGGACACGGTGGAGTCAAAAAAGACAAAAATGGATTCACAACCGTTGACTTCAAACAAAGAGCTTATCAAGAAGACCCTTTTATACTTGCAAACAAACAAGTACTGCAAGTTTTCTACATTCAAGATCCGGCCGATAAGAAAAGACATGTTGTCATTTCAGGTAAAAGACGCATTGTAGGTGTTGGAGATGTCGTGGACGAAGAAACATACGATCACTTCGAAGAAATTCTTCCATTTTCTACTGGTATTGATGATACATCAACGCCGGTTTGCACAAGTCATCGTCGTCCAGAAATCGAAAATGTGATAGTTGGAACACGACGGAAAAAAAGAAAGCTTCATGATTAATGTGTGAGTTAATTATGTATTAATTTATTAATTTTATTAATTTTACTACAATTTATTAATTCACATTTTTTATAAATTTTTATGAAATTACAGGAGGCAAAGGTGTTGATGTTGTCCTAAAATTTTTAGCTAGCAGGCGCTCAAACTCTCTCCCAAAATTTCTCCTAAAATTTCGAACTGTCGCTCATTATCTGTAAATTTTCGATCAATCCGCCATTTCCTCCGAAATTTAGCGCTCAAAACTCAAACCCTCGCTCTATCCGCCGCTATCTTCCTCACTCTCCGCCGCTCTCTCTCTCTCTCAGCACAAACTCTCCGCCGCTCTCTCTCTCAGCACAAACCCCTCCACTCTCAGCCCAAACTCTTCGCCGCTCTCTCTCTCAGCACAAACTCTCCGCCGCTCTCTCTCTCAACCACAATTAAACCCCCCTCTCTCTCTCAGCACAAACCCCTCCACTCTCCGTCGCACAATTAAACCCCCCCTCTCTCTCTCTCTCTCCCCCATCTCTCTCTCTCAGCCACAAGTTCTGCTCTCTCCGCCGCTCTCTCTCTCAGCCACAAGTCCTGCTCTCTCCGCCGCTCTCTACTGCCCTCGGTTTGTTCCTTTTTTCTCATCTAATTTTTTTATATTCCATTTTTGTTAGTTTTAATTCTGGATTTTTATTATCATTTTTATATTCCATTTGTTCTGGATTTTTATATTTCTGGATTTTGAGGAACTAGTATAAGTGGCACGGCATGTGATGTGGCACGGCATGTGATGTAAATGTGAAAAACAAAATGGGGCACGGCATTTTTATTATCATTTTCATCTTATTTAGAGTCTGGTTTTTTAATCTAATTTGAAAAACAAAATTACTCTATTCTAATAAATGTGAATTACAGAGAAGAACATAAGCTAAGAACATTCTACTAGTATGCTGTTATTGAGTCAATATTGATACCCCCTACTAGTATGCTGCTAAGAACATAAGCTAAGAACATTTTCATCTTATTTGAGTCAATATTGATACCCCCTACTAGTATGCTGTTATTGAGTCAATATTGATACCCCCTACTAGTTTGCTGCTAAGAACATAAGCTAAGAACATTTTCATCTTATTTGAGTCAATATTGATACCCCCTTACTAATATGCTGTTATTGGCATCTCATTCTACAAGTTGCACCTCAGTACTAGCACTTGCCAACTTCAATATAGCATGTTTTTTTGGGTAATCCTTGTAATTAATGTCGAGAAGTTAACGATTCACTACGTGGATTCTGTGGAACGCAAAAAGGTCCCGAATTTGCTAGATATTAAGGGATTTATAAATACGTAAGTTTTTTTTTGTGTTTATTGCAATAGGCTTGTCTATTAAACAGAAAGTTTAGTACATAAAATATCACAAAACATAACATTTTTTCTAAAGTAACAAGTCTGCCGCCTAAATCAGACTAACACGGTTCTGACTAGCAGATTAATAAAGGCATAGCATTCCCTTGTATTACAGAAACAAAATTTAGGGATGCTTAGAGTAATCAGTAAGTAATAGTCATGCGGCATCATCCCATTTAAAAGCCTCCGGCGCCAAAAAGCAGTGCTCCTGTGAGTCAATAATAATTTCCTCGGTTTCCAGAGAGTGTGCTTGCTCCAAATACTCCTTTTTTGCATATTTCACCCTGACCTTTGGCAATTTCTGCAAAAGAGCAATATATCCCTGCACCACTGATACTTTAGCATAATAACGATCAGTTTGAAAGACATTATCATATGGAAATTAATTTAATTTGATTTGATTTATTTGATTGCAGGGCTTATAAACATTATCATATGAAAATTTATCAAAGCCGTGCTACCAGGTCATTTAGATGGATCGAAATTCCGGTACGCAAATTAGGAATTGTGGTATGGAGTTTAGATTTAATGAAATTAGGGATAATCTTTATTAACTTTATGACATTATAGTGAATAAGTCCTGGGCCTGTTTAAGTGCTATATATTTTCGTTTGATCAGCCTTCTCTTTTCCCTTTGAATTTTTCATCAGTCTTTTCAATTTTCAACTTGAACTGCCCCCTATACTACTTGGATGCTTCATGGTTGACAGTTCTTTTGTAATGTCATGAGTTCTTTGTTCACAAACAAGAGGAAATTTGGATGTTTTAAGTTTTTTTTTTCCTTAAGAGGAATTTAAAGGTAATAGTTTCTAATAAGGAGATATGTATATATGGTTGCCTGATTTGAATAGTCACATTGACCATTTCTTGAGTGGGTGATCTTGTAAGCATGCTTGCTACAGGAGGTATTTAAGCTAGTATATGTACCCTTTGTCTCTGTACTCAAATAAATCTGGCAGAATCCACATGCATAAAATTATGCTTTGAACTCCTTTTAAACTAGCTATTATGCTTTGTTCTTAGTTTCAGATATTTATTAAAATCTGTATAAACTTTTTGAATTTGGATTTGTAGAGTCCGAAACAAAAGGGCGAAACCGAATGCGGATATTTCTCAATTCTTGCCATGAAGCGCATAATAATCTCAATGATCGAAGATCTACAATTGCCCAAGGTAGCGCTTTAAGATTTAGTGTTTATATACTGACATTTTAGGGTTCATGGATTTGGAGTTTAATCAATGTTTTGGTTTGTTTAATCAAATGCAGATAATAGAACCTGTTCGAAGAGCATATAGTAATGAAGAGATTGGAGTAGTGGTGAAAGAGCTCATGGACTTCATGAAAAATAAATTATTCTGAGTTAGAGGTTTGTATCCATGACTTGCAACATTTTCTTCAATGTTTAGTGATATTTAGTAAACTGATATTTAGTGGTTAAAGAGCTCATCGACTTATTTCAATAAACTGATGTGGATAGGTATGTAGGCTAGCTAGATTGGAAAGAGGTGTGTAGGGAGTTGGAGGGCTTATGCAGTTTGGCAACAAGGGAAGATTCTGATGATGAGGATTTGATTCAATTAATAGATAGAAGTCTTCCTGGGCCACTGTGTCTTGTTGGTTTACTCCTAGCCTAAACTAATGTGTCAGATATATGCTGAGTAGATTAGGTGGTTTTTATGTTTTGCTGCATTGATACTTGGTATTTTGTATAAGTCACTCTTGTGACTCAGAAATAACTCTCTTTTAGTTTAACTATTTTGAATTACTTGGTATTTGCTAAGTAGATCTTAATCTGAGACCTGCTTAGGGTGCACTTTAAAAAAAAATTAACTAGTCATGTTGCATATATATATCTGTGTGATTTTGGCTTATTTGTGTAATGTTTGATATATATGTGTGTGAATTGTGATGTAGTTAATTAGTTGGTACCAACATCTGTGTGTGATTTTGTATTATTTATGTGTAATATGTTTGCTATATATATATATATGTGAATATGTGTGAATTATGATATGTGAGTGTGTGTTTGCCATTTGTGATTTGGATTATTTATGCTGGTACAATGGTATATTGGTACCATTTGGTACGGCTAGCAACATTGGGCTAGCCACAGAAAATAAAAAAAAAACATTAATAGCCACGATTTTGTATATAAAACTGTCAGTAATTTAACAAGTATATTTTTATAAGGCAGTTATTGTATTCAAATATAGACGGTTCCTATTTTAATAACCGTCGTTACTTTTGGGCCTACGACAGGTTTTTTCCAAAGCCCGTCTTTGTTAGGCCGTGTTTGCAGACGGTTTTTATTTGAAAACCGTCGTTACAATTAATTAAGACGGTTTTTATCTAATTTGCTACAGGGGCTTCTACAACGGATGGAAACCGTGGTTATCTCATTTTATTAACCGTTGCAAAATCCAAAAAATCAGATAGTGCTTGTTGGCAAAAACGACAAATGTCCCTTCATTCTCAATTGGTCGATGTGTTTAATTATAGTACGGATCCCAATTATGTGCCTAACAGCGTGTTAAAAAATTGTTTCAAGAAAACAGAGAAGATAATCCGCTTGATCGCTTCTGTACTGAAACGTGGGTGCATGTCATTGGCTGGTCAAACTTTCCCAACTAATGGTTGTATCATTCATTTGTTATCGCACATTCGCACTATCTAAATCCATTCTTTATTCGGCATCTGTTTCTACAATAGGAAAAAGGAAACGGTAATTTTGTTGGGGCAACTTAACTTCAAAAATAAAATAAACAGAGATTATTTTGAGATCTTGGAGCATATCGGTACTTGCCACCTGTAGAGGTGTCAAACGTTGAAACGGAAGACGGAACAGACCTGTTTAACGTTTAACATAAACGGAAGACGGAACAGACCTGTAGATGTTTAGTCGACGGAACATAAATTGATTCCGTTTAACGTTCCGTTTCGTCAAACGTAACAAAATTCCATTCCGTTTAACGTTCCGTCCTTTATTTACTATTGATTTCAACGGAATTCCGTTCATTTCCTTGTTCCGTTTACGTTCCGTTCGTTTTTTTCATTTCCGTTTCCGTTTCGTTTTCAGAAACGAAATTGATTTTCTATTTCATTTAGCGTTCCGTTCGGACGGAACGGAACGGAGCACGTGAGCGGAACGGAATATTGACAGCCCTAGGCCCACCTGGCCCTCAAAAGAAAGAGAATCTTGGAGTATATCGTTACTTTTCTTCTAATAGTACATATGTAATATATATTTAAGGAAACCATTTAGTTGTGTACATTCTTTTTACGGTTAATAGAAGCTTACTAACTAGCTTAAGAGTCAATATGTATTGAAGGAGCATCTAACGTGACGATTACAAAACAATGTTTTAAAAATCGGACCAAATAGTGTAAAAACTGATCAAGAGATTTTGAGGTGAACGGACCAGCTAGTCGATCTGAGCTGGGTTTTTTTTTTTTTTTTTTTTTTTGCGTTGCTTGGAACAAAGAAAATTTTTTCTAAATTGTGGTAACGTGAGGTGATATTTTTTTCTTTTTTTTTTTTGCGTTGTTCGGAGAAAGAATTTTTTTCTAAATTGTGGTAACGTGTGTGGCATTTGAATATAAGTTTTTTTTTTTAAAGATAAGATGAGAGTCAAGTCCTCTAACTTATTTCAAAATTAAATGTCATAAAAGACTTTTCGGCCGGGTTAATTTCAAATCCGCGATCTTCGTGAAGATGCGTTGTCTTTTGTCACTAGACTAAAATTAGTTCTGGGATTTAAGTATGAGTTTTTAGACATAAAGTACAACTCCTCACCACTATACTATTAGTTCAAAATTTTTTTGTTTATGGAGAGTATTTTTGGATAAAAATATTTGAAACCTTTGTTAGAGTTTGTCATATCAACATCGATCCCTTCGGGTTTAGTCACAGGCTTGACTATTTTTCTTAGCAAGCCAATTAAACCATCAAATCAGTAGCTCCGCCAGTTTCCGGTTCCAACTGGAATCCGATTGAGTCGGTTTTCAAAATAATATTGATTATATTAGGAAGGGTTATAAACTAACACATAGAGATAAGATTATATACATGACCTCTCACAATGTACTGGAATCTATACATGGGTGATGGATAAATGAAGTGATCATAAAGTAAGAGATATATAAGATAATAGTAAAGTGATAAAGTAAGTAATGTGAAATATTTTTAAAAAAATCATATGTAAAGCAAACTTCCCCAATGTTCCTTTTCTTCTACCAATGGTTTTTCTTTTTCCCTCTTTATATTTAGCCGACAAGCATAACAAAAGGGGGGGGGGGGGGGGGGGGGGGGGAATAAATTTCTTAGTGCTTCTCAAAAACGTGAACCATCAATGGTATAGCGCCACACACGGTAGGCTTTGTGATCCCTTCCTAACAATTGGCTTGTGTCGCTAATGCGCGCTGTACCGTTCATTGGCTATCAACAAAACACAGTGTGGTCTAAGTACGTCATAGAGAGTTTAAAAAAGTAGTAGGCTGGTTAATAGATTAAATTGATACCTAAACCAATAAACTAAACAAGTAGGCATGCAGGAGATGCACTAAAATCATCAAGAGATTAATTTAACACTTATTTTGGGATTAAGGGGCTTGTGCTGCCACCAATGAAAGCAGTTCTCTGATTATGTGGCAAAGTTTAATATTAAGCATGGCTTATGTGTCAAGTAATGTATAACTATATGTTGTCTGGATAGGACAAGTAAATGCTTCCTTTTGGGTTTAGTGAAGGAAACCTTGGAGATGATGATATGGTTAATAATACATGATGAAGATATTCCGAAGATATTCACGGTTTGTCCCTATTAAAAAATTCAAGGATAACTACACACAAAAATTTGTCTTGGTGAATTTTAATGATGATCATGTGTTTCTTTAAAGTAGTGGACAGATTCACCGGTCCGCTTGTAGTTTAGACGGTACAAAAATATCCTGCTTCATGTGAAATTAATAAATGTGAAAGAAATTGTTGAGGACTTCATATGTGGTGTGTTTGGATCGTTGGAAGAAAGGAGAAGAAGAAGGAAGAAGAAGAAAAAAATTATAAACAATTCAAACTCTTCACAAAGTTACACACTTCCCAATACTTCTTCCCATTTTTTCCCTTCTTCCCTTCTTCCCACATTGAACATTGAACTATTATATATAATTAAAATATGTAGACATGGAAATCGCACCGCACTATGATTTTTTAGATGATAATAATTTAGTATGAACTATCTTAGATTTATAAATATATTTAATTCTTAAATTAAATAATAATTGGTATGACTATTTTTAATGTACTTAACCAAAAAAAGAAAAACAAATTTTAATTGTAGAAAATGTAAAAAACGAAAACGATTTTAACTAAAAATAGAAAACTATATTTAACCAAAAATAGAAATTGCAAAAAAAGGTCAATTATAGAGAGAGAGAGAGAGAGAGAGAATTTAGCTATGCTGAGATGCATCGCAAAAAGTCCTCAGTGAGTCGAGATTAAAACTCCGGAATTTGGTTCAAAATGACTGATCCAAATCATCTAATATGATCTCCCTATTGAAATCTTCATGAAGACCAAATTTAATATTTTTTTCAAAATTTTTAAGTATTTTTTCGGATTTTTAAAAATTGTTGTTTTTAACAGTTCGAAACTAATTAGATTAACAATTTTCTAAAATTAAAAAATACTAAAAAATTATTAAGCATCAACGCACAAAATTTCAAATTCCTAAATCACGGAATAACACACACAAACTTGAAAGCCACCAAAACAACAGCAATATCAATGTGTTTGGAACATATACTACATACAATAAATTTTTTAACAAAAGGATGATCTCTTTGAATGTAAATTTTGAAAGTTCTCTGAAGCAAGGGGAGAACTGATTCACAAATTTTGACACCGATGCGCGCATACATACATTTAACATAAGAATATTTGTACCGTTTCTTTATTTAGGGTCATGTATCGACATAAAAAAAATATGTATAGTAAAATTATTTAAAAAAATCAAACAATTTTTATTATATAAGATTTTAATATTAAGAACATATTAATGCTTTGAATCAGCTGTATAGACATGAGAAAATAAAATTTGAATTTGTTTACATTTCGACAAAAATTATATGCATTTTTATTGTATTTTATCTGGATATTTATCGTACAAATATTTATAGTCTTTTTAACTCATAATACATCAGGAAATTTTTGGGAGGACGACGGTCGGCAGTGTTTGGCAAAATGTTGAATAAACCTTATTTCGAATAAGAGCTTATTCAACTCCTTATTCTAATACCATCTATATGGTGGAATTAGAATAAGGGGTTGAATAAGTTCTTATTCGTAATAAAGCTTATTCAAAACGCGTTTGGTTTCATCCCGAATAAGCCTTATTTAAAATAAGATTTATTCAAACCTCATACCAAACACACCAACCATAAACTTTATAGAACTCAAGACCCTAATGCACGCCAATATTACGTAAGTTCTTTTTTTTAAAAAAATAGATTGGGGTAATAACGATCTAAATTATTTCAAAAGTATCTCGTAAAATTTAACAAAATCAACGAATTAGATACCAATGTTTGAATTTTAAAATTTAAAATATACATAAAAAGTGAGATTATCATATTTGTGGCAAAAAAAACTTTGTAATATGAGAACCCTCCTCATATTTTTTAAACATTTGAAAACAATCAAATTAGTGTGAATTACATAGAAAATCAAATAGGCAAAATAATAATCGGAGATAAATAATAAAATTACAGGGCTGATAAGGATTCTTTCCTAGATTCATCATCCTCATCATCTCCTCTAATTAACGCGTTTTCTCAAGAATCATCATCCGCATTATTCCCTCTAATTATGGCAATTACGTCATCCCCTCATCCCAGAGACATATTTTTTTCCATTTCTGAATAATCCAGCATAACTGCACATCATCCCTTTCCGTTTCTGAAATTTAATCCAGCGCCTCTACCCCCATCCTCATCCAGCGCTCATCCCTCCCTCTCCTCTGTTTTGCTCCCTCCCCCTCCCACCTAGCGTCATAAACTCATAATTAACCTTGCCCCACCTCTCCCTCCTAATTGTTCTACTTAATATACTTAATTGTTCTAGTCAATATGCATAATTGTTTACTTAATATAAATAATTGTTCTACTTAATATACATAATTGTTCTAGTTCATATATCTAATTGTTCTAATTAATAAACATAACTGTTCTAGTTCATGTATCTTATTGTTCTACTTAATATCATAATTGTTCCATCTAAAAACTAATTGTTCTAGTTTTATGACATAATTGTTCTGGAAAATCTTTCACCTGAGAGAAAAAAAAAAGTTTTGTGAGGGAAGGAAAAAACAAAGGGAAGGAAGAAGAAAGATGGGACCTGAGATGGCAAGAAATGGCGCTGGATGAGATTAGAGAATTAAATGAAAAGAGAGGAAGATGAGGACCAGAGACATAAATAGATGAGGATGATGCGGACGACGGTAAAAAGAAAATGAGACAGTTATTAATGCATTTTTAAAGATGCATTATATATAGGGATGATAGAAATGATAGGAATAATAGAATCTTGAGGATATGCGCGCAAAGCAATTCCGATAATTAAATTAGTTTGAAAAAGTTAGGAATAAAAAAGATGAAAAATAATTACGCGCAGCGACAAGGCTGTACGCTTTTGTCCTGCTGTGCACAGCCCAAAGATAAAAAACAAAACATAAATATCTCCCGACTCCCGAGTGGATACAGGATATACTGGAGTACTGGACAAAAGTACGCAGCAGCTTCCTTTTTTTCCCTAAAATTTTTTTTTGTTTCAACTGTTTTTCTTACTTTAGCAAATAAAAATTGCAAAGCTTGTAGTTTAGCATCCACCTTTTTAGTATGATCGGTTTTGTAATTTTCTTTTTTTATTTGAAACCTGGCTGTAAAACTTATGGCTCATTTCTTACTGGGTAGCCGCTGCCTAGTTGTCAAAAAAAAAAAAAAAAAAAAAAACTCATGGCTCATCTTCAAATGCAGACTCTTGGTAAATCTCATGTCCAAATTATTTCAATAATATCAGAGATTACATCTGTAAATAATAATTTGGAAATTTTGTTACTAAATTTTGTCATTGTCGAATGATTTCAAGATTACTGTAGGATCCCTTTTTTTATTTTACAATTGAACTATATATTCATAAGATCAAAGTATTATATTTAGAAAATTATTCATCCCAAATTATGCTAAAATTGAACAGGACAAATTTTCGGGGAATTGCTATTGACAACCGGACAACCGGAATTTTGCTGCTTGCAACATAATTTTTTTCTAAATGACCAAACTACCCTCATAAATTTAAGTCTTAAAAAAAACAATAGGATAAAATCTTAATTCATGCTAAGGTAGTCATTTGGATATAAATTGTGTTGCCTAAAAGCAATCCCCAAATTTCGTGGAGGGATGACCAGACAATCAACCCTTATTATCTCATGCTCTCCAAAACTCCAATTTCTTTTATTTAAATCTTAAACTCTGTGTCAAAAAATTAACACATTAAAAATGGAGGTCGTGAATTCACCTAACTAGAGAGTTTTCAATAGATATTTATATTTGAAAAAAAAAATCTGGAGAATCCCTCATTAAATAGGAAAAAATCTTAAAATAAAAAAAATAATTTGATAAATTAAAATTTCTAACAAAAACGCGACACGCTAGCTTTGTCGCGAGGAATGCAAATTTTACAACAAAATTAAGATATTTAATATTTAAATTAAGAGAGATATTCTATGATACTTCGTAAATTAATCGGATACCGGTACTGCAAATGATTCAACCGAAGTGTTCAATTTATATTTTATATGAAAATCTTGTTAGAAACAAAAATTTATATATCTTTTCTTTTTACTTTTTTTTTTAGAAAAACTCGTAATTGCATATCCACCAATAACAATGCCTTTTCTAATAATAAAAAAATTTAAATTTTTTTCGAACAATAAAATTTATTTTTAACAAGATTTCAATATAAAAGATAAATTAAACTTTTGATCGATCACTTGGACCTCAAATTTTGAGAACTAGTCCGAAATAACAGTTTCCAATTATTTCATGAAGTGTTGCTATCTAGCTATCTCAAATCAAATACAAACATGCTAGCGTAATTTGGGTGAGAAATGCAAATTTGAACGTAGTCCTACTTCATGAAGTGTTGCAAATTTTATAAACTATATAAGGGGCAGTAAATGGGGAATATTGTAAGCCTTCAAACAAGCTTGGTTTGTTCATTTTAAACTTGGTCGATGATAAGTTGGATGATGGAGATTGGGGAAGAGAATTGTGGGCATGTGAGGGGCAACGAATAGTAGGTGAAAGGAGAGACGTGTGCTTTTGGGAGGATATCATGAGATAAAAGGAAGATACGTTTACTACTATAATCGGCTATATACAGTGGGGTTCTAATTCAGATAATATTTGTAATGTTATCTTAATTTTACAAATTAATATGCGCTAATGAAAGTAACTGCACGATCAAATTTGATTTGGTTAATGATATAACGGCAAATTTCCAGTTTTTAGTATTATAGGAAGTTTTTTTTTTTTTTTTTTGCCATAGGAATTTGGTTCATAATATTAAATAAAACCCGAGATGTTTGAAGTATGGATTTTGAGGAAAAAAAAATTCAAAGGATAGTTTGAAATTATTTTTCTTTTCTTAATATTCTATTCCTTTTTGCAAATTACTAATTAATTTTTTATTTAGCAATATATTTTAAGAAAATGGGTAATTATATGGTTTATTGAAATTTTAAAACCAGATCGACTTGAATCTGGATCAATCATATCCTGTTATAATTTTAAATTAACGATCAAATTTATGCTAGTTTAAAAGTTTAGTCGGCAGAATTTGCATTTGAAAATAGTATATCTTGTTATTAGTTTGGAATTTAAATTTATAAATATTAAACTTGAAATTTGCAATTGAAATTACTATCTTGCGGTTATAAAATTACAAGTATAATCAAAAGTAATTACAGAGAAATAATATTACCTTAGATCATATAAGACATATATAACTGTTAAAATTACTGATATAAAAATGATATTATCTTCTACAATTTTAGAAATGAAGATCTCATCAACAATACTATTTGAAAACTAGTTCTACAATTCAAAATCCAGTCCACATTGATAGAGTTCAACCAGCTTCCAAAATCTACCATTTACACATAGTGTTCTAAAAAAACACAACGGTTTTTTTTTCAAACAAGACACAACATAGTAGAATGTGGTATAACACAATAAGACATGGACACGACACAACACGAGAACTTAAGTCAGGGGCGAAGCTACATTGATTTTGGTGGGTCCATGAACCCACCTCAAAAAAAAATTTACTTGACATTGCATTTGTTTATAATTAAAAAAATATACAAGAAATTAGGGACCCATCTCAAAAATTTAAAAGACCCAGTTGGACAGGTCGTGTTTGATTTAAATTGCATAACGACACCTAAAAAATCACATAGGGACCCATAAAGCATTTGTTCCTGGTTAATTGTCTTCTTCCCTCCTACCCAATGAATCTTATTAAAACAAAACTTAGAATAGAATGAAATATTTGGATGAAAAATTATTTGAAGCATATATATATTAGCGCGAATCTCACGCATTAGGTGATTCGTCTATATAATATTTTGTAAACTTTAGAACATTATAAATAAAAACTGCCACAAAGGATAAAAAATACAACTCGGATATTATATAAAAGCTACCACTAAAAATAAGAAAAATAAGTGCTCAATGAAATTTCTAAGGAAAATATTATGCAAAATTATGAAAAAAATGAAAATTCATAAGAAATTGTTGTACTTTTTTTGTTGTCTTGACTTTTGAATTATTATCTTGTATATTAAATATATTATTTTAGATTTTCTATTGTTATTATAATATATATTTGATTTCTCGTGACTTTTTTATCTAACATTATTTTAAAGTTGTTTATTTAAGAATTATTATTATACTATGTCTATATTGGACGTTAAATCATACATATATTTTCAGTAAAAAAAAATTTACGAACCCTGCTAACACAAAATTTTAGTTTCGTCGCTGACTTAAGCATACAATATCTTTAGATGTGTTGTGTCCAGCTTTGATGGCATAGAAACCACATGACGTTACAACACGATATGAGACATGCACGGCATGATCCGTGAGACATAACAAGCTTACTGAGGGTAAACAATGATAGATTTTATGAAATAACAAAAGGATCCTTATATTGTGTAATTTTTAAAGTTAATTTCATAATTTGAATACTTAATTCATCTGTAAACATAAACATAAGTATATAAATATGTTTATAAAATTCAAAGGTGTTGAAATACGACATATATAGCACAACACTTCTAAATAAAACATGAAACAATAAGATACAACATGAGGACACGAGATATGGCATATCTTTAGATGTGCCGTGTCCATCCTTAAGAATTTAGATGCGGTACGATAGATAATTCGAAAAATATTTTTAATACAACACGACACATATTTAGAACACTATTTATATATTGCTAATGTAAGAGGGAAGGCACACACATCACTAAATATGGCCAGACAATTAATAGATATATTTGTTTAATATCACTTAATATAGACATATAGTCAGACAAATTGGTAGATTGCTTAAGCTCAATCTATTAGGAAATATTTTAAAGTTTCATTAAATGTTAAGCGAATCGCGTCTAATCTACATACATAGTGTCATATTCCACAACGACGGGTCGCGGGTATGAGGAGAAACAATATCTTCTGTATCCATTCAACGGACCGTCAACTCACGCCGCAACAAAAAACAAACAGAATTAGATACAAACCTCAGTAACACGTAATTTAACGACACAATTTCTCTATAATTAATTTTTATATAATAAAATTTGAATTAATCCACAAAATATTATTCAATGCAATGAGTTAATTTCAACTGCGAATCATCTTCTCTGAGATTTGCGAACGATTTACTATCGCACCGCGAATCACCTTCTAAGAAGGTTACCAACGATTGATGGCACAATTCTAATATCAAATATACCAATTACGATTGCAGGAAATAAATTCAATCAAAATCAAACGATAATATTGTGACACCCCAAAACAAGGTATGACACAGCCGCCGCGAGTGTACGCTACCATCCGCGCACCCGCAAGACTTAACTTAAACTAATCCATTATGATTAACCAATTCAAGTATTTAAAACTACAATTTCTACTAACTTTTATCAAATAAACTCAAGGTAAGAATTATTAATATCTTGTACAAGTCTTAAAGCAAATACTCAGTGGACAGATTACATAAGTTGCTTAGTCATAGACAAAATAAATAAATGACCTACAATATGTCGATCTTCATGCCACTCGATTCGGAACCTGGAACCCACACCCAATGTGGAAACAATGCAAAAAGCAGAGCATGAGATAATTATAAAATTATCTCAATGCGTTATTCAGTTCTAGTCACACAAACACTAAGGTACATGATCAGGAACTAACTACCGGCTGAGTTTAAAACAAACATTATATCTGTACAAATAATTTAGATAACATCATACATAATCATTAGTTTCATCCTCATTTATATACAAAACATGCAATGCATTATGAGCACGGTAGTTACATCCTTCAATAAGGAACACAAATACAATATGACATTTCAGAAACCGGCTCAAGTTGGACAATACATAAAATACAAGTCTGGTTATTGATCATTACGACTTCATTCACAGATTTTATAGTCCGTAGACTCTTATTTTATAGTCCGTAGACTTTCCCTTTTATAGTCCGTAGACTCTTCCTTTATAGTCCGTAGACTCAGATTACCACAATTCAGACAAAATAGAATATCAAACAGTACTACTAGAGAGAACATTGTCAGAATACCGATCATAAGCGCTTATCTCTCGGGGCTCAAGGAACGAGTCATGACTCCGTCCTCGAGTCAACCAATATCTATTCAATCACACAAGTAGCACAGACCTTTTGAAGTCATTCAATCGGAAACCATTCATCATGTATAACATTTAATAGTATAATATTAACATATGATACAAATACAAATATGCATGCAATGAATGAGTAATTCAACATGATGCAAATGTCATAGTTAAGTTCATAAAATGTAAAGCAGAGTTTGTGTGCATCGCACCTGAAAGCAAAGCACTTCATAATCGAGCAGCAAAACAGCAAGTATAGACAAGCAATTTAATTGTAGTAATCCTTTTTGTATCGGTTTCTTCTTACTCCGATACGTTTATACAAATCTACATAATAAGACTATTCTAAGTACTCACTCAAATAGATCACACAAGAAACAAGTAAATACAAGCATGAAAAACTAAATACAAACTTCAATTATGACTCATTATGTGGTCGGGTTAGGGTTTACCACGACTTAGACATTAAAGATAATGATATGAATAAAGTTTAGGGCCTAAATCATAATTTTCTAATCTCTAATATATCAAATGATCTTATGAGGTTGTAGAGCTCTTCAAGAGTTTTTCAGAGGTCTTTGAATCACCTAAAACGGACTCCGGATGACAAAGTTATGGCCAAACGAAAATATGTTCTCAGAGGGGACAATCCGAACCGAATTACAAGTGATTCGGACCGAATTTCTGAAGCTGTAATTTCCAGGAAGGACAATTCGGACCGAATTATCATTAATCCGGACCGAATTCCAGTCTCGAAAAGTTGAATATGAACAGAATCTTGTGGCCAAACTTGAGGATTAATTGCATGACTTCTTCACACTAATACATAACGAAACGGGTTAATTCAGGTATTGTTTAACCAACCAAATTTATTATTTAACTCTTTGAACTAACAAAAATTCATTTGAACAAATTAAAGAACAATCAATTAAGGAATTAAAGCTGAAATTCGTTTTTCAAACAACCCATAGAGCTAAAATGCTCAAAACTTCACCAAACCGACCAAACTCAAAATGCAGCTACTATAGTGTACTACTAACTTAAATCAACAAGAATTTTCAATTCTAGACCTGATTTTAAACTACATTTTTCAGAAATCTATTTTAAACTAAGATACTTTTGCATGCATAACCAAACTCTCAAGAAATCGACTCAAACACTAAATGTAGATAATAAAACTTGCATGCAACTAATTCTAATAGAAAATCTCATTTTAAAACCTCCAATTAAGTCTAAATCCCAGAAATTACTTGAAAACCGAAATAGTTTAAGGAAAAACGAAATCTTACCAAAATAGTGCTCAAACTTGAAATTTCTTGACTTGCATGTACTCTCCTTCACTTTCTCTCTTCAATTTCGAATTTTACAGAATTTTTCGGAATTTATTTATATTTCTTTTGAGGTGAAAATAGTGTAGTTTGCTTGAGAGCAATGGAAGAGAAGAAAAGAGCCAGTGGATGGGTTGGGAGAGAAAGAAAGGAGAAAATGGCTGTGGGGAAGAAGGAAGGAGAGAATAAATAGGTGAGTTTTTACAAAGTAGCCCCCCATTTCCTCTAAAATTACTTATTCTTTTAAAACTTCAGATTTAAGCACAATTTCAATATGTTTAAGGTCCAATTTAAATGACAGTAATTTTGTACTTAACATGAAAGACCTTAATATAATTTGATATAACAACCCAAGATATTAAGTATGCAAAAATTAAAATTCTAAAATACTAAGTATCACAAGTATTAAATCAATCAATCAATGCAAAATTAAATATAAAAAATTCGGTTACCTCACTGAACGATTTGAATTAGGAACAAATCTAATTCGATTGCGACGTAGAAATCGAAATTCCAATTGATATACTAATCAACCTTTCAATCGACATAGTCAAAAATATCATTTTGGAAATTATTTGAAACCATAATGGCTAATTAATCAAGCATGGCATGAGAATTTCATTTTTGTTCAAAAGTGGTATGGAAGGGAGGATTTGAAACTCAAAAGATTATATGAACTAAAAGGAGCAACAGGCGGTGAATAATTAAAGGATGGATATTGTTTTCCACGTACAGGCCAGGTGTCAAAGGATTCGACACGTGTCAAAAAAAATTTCCCTTTTATTATTTTCCCATTCCAACATCAAAAGCGTTATTTTTTTAAAAAACATATATATTATTTTTATTCACAAATATTGGGTCAAAGGTCAAATATCAGTCAACTCTCGGTCAAACTTGATAAAAAAAATTGTCAAAGTTCAAACAAATAGTTAAATTATTAAACGAAAATTTCGGGATGTCACAAATAGTCTTTTGCCTTTAATTTTCGTAAAATTGACAGATCTAACAATGGCTCAAAAAGATGCATATTTTTTTCTCTTGAAACTTTTGACCTATAAAGAGTTTTGAGGGTGTCATTTGAGTTGAGCAGTGAGAAAAGCAAAGCTATTTTCATGTTAACTGGCCTAAAAGGCGCTAACATATTTTTGGAGATCAGTTGAGTTCTTTTACACAATTAGCTATGTCGCCGCCGGGTGGGGGAGGATGGGATCTGTGAAAAAATAACAATTATAATGATATAGCTGATGTATCATGGAAGACCAAGTTCAAAGAACGTAGTTGCTCGTTAACTCAACATACAGTTTGTATCGGATTTTTTAAAAATAAATATATTAACCACCTTTAATTTAAAAATAAATATGTAAAAAATGTAATTTAAACAATAAACACCCAACTACGGGTTCAAAACCACGAATTGGAAATCAGGGAAATTTTTTATTAAAGACAAAAATACCCTCGACATTATTAAAAATGACAAAGCATTAATTTTTATTTTAAAAATAGCACAGCTATAGCGGCACTGACATTGCCGCTATAGCAGTGCCTTAAAAACAAAAAAAAATTGCCTATAGCGGCAATGCTATTGCCGCTATAGGACTTCTCTTTTTTGTTTTGTGCCGACTGAATTTTTTTTCCTTTTCTCCTTTTTTTTTGCTTTTATTTTTTTTTTGAGTTTTTAATATTTTTATTATATTTTAACAAATTGTATAATATATAGTGTTCTAACTACGTGCCGTGTCATGTTGTGTCGTGTCAACACGTCATGTCCGGATCATTTGTCGTGCTATTAATGTTCTTCTATCATGTGTGTCGTATCGTGTCAAACACTATCGTGTTAGCACGATTGTGTCGTGTCGTGTTAGTCGTGTCAAATCATATCAGATTATTTTATTATTTTTTTATATTAAAAAATTATTAAAAATTTAAGTAAGCGAAAAATTACTATATGTCATAATTTATTATTTAATTAAGTTTAAATTTTTATTAATATTTTTCATAAAAAATAATAATTAGATTAAAACAATATTGTGATTTAAATGATGGTAAATAATATGATGTAATATTACAAATTGAAATTAAATTATTAATTTTGCTTAAATAATCCACATTAATAATTAAATTTGTGTTGAGG